>CAJNDV010031348.1:0-10577 GCA_905221635.1 Symbiodinium sp. CCMP2456 | reverse complement strand
CTACCTGACTACTACCTGACTACTACTACCTGACTACTACTACCTTACTACTACTACTACTACTACTACTACTGCTGAAACCTGGAGCTGCCCTTCCTCATGTATAGTCACACGAGTGGAGCCCGTGTGTGCCAGGAACCTTTGTGTTTGGCTCAGAGAGCTGAGACGCGTAAGGGCAGTGGCTACAATGTAGAAGCCTAGGTGTGCACAGAAGCGCTAGGCTTAGACCACTTGCGAGCACGCTCTTTCGTTGCGGTGTGTGAAAAGGGGTTTGAGGGTTTTTCGCCCGCGGTCCCATGGCTTTCGGAGGTCCTTCGGGGATCATCCGATAAAACTGGAACGATACTTCTGAGAAGTCGCAGACGGGTTATGTCATCGTCAGCTGAAGGGCTCGGTTCGGATGCTCTTCAGGTGATGAGCCCAAACGTTGCCACTGAGCAGGAAAGACTGCCGCAGTCCGCTGACGTGACATATGGGTCTGTGGGAGGGTTGGTGAATGGTGTGGTTCCGGCCCCTCCTCAGATTGCGACGCAACCTTCAGAAGTCAGTGCGGGGGATGTAAATCCTTCAAGGTCAGAAGCAGCTCCGTCCACTCAGGAGCAGGTGGAGGCTGGGCATGAGATCCAGTTGGCTGCGGAGCCTCCTGCAGTTGGTCAGTCTGGAGTTCAAGGACAGGGTCAGGCTGCAATGGCTGCAACAGTGGCTCTGGAGGACGGAAGTGTGCATGGTGTGAGTGCAAACATGGAGGTTCAGCAAGGGACTTCCGCCCTGACGGTGGTGCGTTGGATTTCGCGTTTGAACGACTTCCTAGCCAACCTGGGACATGCTGTGTTTGGTTCAGTTGGGTTTAATACGACGCCTACTCAGGGTACCCGACATGCAGACTTAGAGTCACGAGCCACACAGCATATGCGAACACCACATGCCACTCCTACCAGAAGCCAGCATACAGCAGCAGCAGCAGCATCGAGGCCAAGATCGTCTGCGCAAGGATCACCCTTGGTATTCTCTCCTCCCGAGGATCTTCCACGAGAATATTATGGGTGGGGAACTCAGTCCGATCTACCTCGAAGGCAGGAGCCTCTGTTTTCACGTGAGGCTTGGGAGCACATGATGGGGTTTTCACAGCGAGCTCCATGGTTGTACGGAAGAGGTTCGCAGGCGCAGGAGGATTCGACTACGGGGTCTTCGGAAGTTCAAGCTGAAGTGCAACGGCAGCTGGAGGTGTTGATGAGGACGCAGTCGAGCCAGCTTGAGGAAATGAAGGATGAGCTAATGTTCCTGAGGGCTGAGAGGGCTCGTTTGTTGAGTGGTCAACACGCTCAGCTACCAAGAGGCGATGATGGACCCCAGCGCCAAGGTGATCCGAGTGTGGTGCCACACGCTCAGCTACCAAGTCAAGAGGCGATGATGGACCCCGGCAACAAGGTGATCCGCGTGTGGTGCAACAGACTCAGCTACCAAGAGGCGATGATGGACCTCGGCAACAAGGTGATCCTCAGGTGTTTGTGCGAGCTCAACCGACAAGAGGAGGTGGCGGGCCCCAGCGTCTGGGCGAACTGGATTGACTTCAGCCTTCTGGTCCGTCAAGGGGAATGCACTTGGCTACTGGAGTTAGTGAGTCGTCTGGTCGTCAGCCGCCAGGACTTCAACATGTGGGTAATGGTCATGGGGGAGATTTGGAAAGAAATGTTCGTCAGCGCGTTGGTGTTGCTACAAGTGATTCCCAACCTATGGCTGCACCTCGAGGGCCTCCTACAGTCCTACAGTGTATGGTCCTAGCATAAGTGCAACTCAGTGCGAATCTGGAGGTGCTCATTGTGATGTTCCTATGGGTCCTACAGTTGCCGTCCAAGGAGCCGAACCGCCGGTGGCAGGGATGACACCGAGCGAAAGACTTCTGGAGAAACTTGCTGAGGGCATCCAGCAGCTGCAAAGGGTTCAGATCGACCACCTCGAGAAGGCGGAGCGGAAGAAGGATGATGAGACTCCTGAGCAGTGTAAGCCTGGAACAGCGAGTTTGCCAACGTTGCCGATGCCGAATGGTAACGAGAGTGCAGTGGCTCTGCAGGACTGGATCGAGGTCATCGATGGTCCCCTTCGCGATGTCTCTGATAGCAGCTCGTGGTGGTGGGACGCTGTCAAGAAAAGGGCTCAAGAGAGCTACCAGAGATGGGTGGCTTCGGGACCCTACGAGCGCTTGGCGTTGAAGCCACCTACGGCGGAAGATCTGGAAAAGGGCCGCTACTCGAGGCTGAGTGCACGGACGGCAGGTATTATGATGCTCCAGGCCATGGCAGAATCAGTTCGCGCTGAGATGGTGGCACGGGCAATCACAAGATCTCCTGTGGCTCTGTTGTTCAGACTGTACACGATGTACCAGCCGGGGGGCGAAAGTGAAAAGGCCTACATCCTCCAGTATCTGGTGACGCCGCCCAAGGCCCAGACTGCAGCTGAAATGGTTTCTGTTCTCCGACAGCGGGAAAGGATGCTTCTGCGGGCAGATAACCTGAACATCGCCAAGCCCGATCCCTCGTTGTTAGTTCGAGGACTGAACTCGTTGGTGGCAGAGCTGTGGGCCAAGGACCGGGATGTCACATTTCGAACTCAGTTGGTAAAGAGCAGACTGGGAGTGGATGTGAGTCCGACATGGGAGACGGCTCTTCAGCTACATCAACATCTACGAGCCGAAGCGGAGAACCTGGTGAATGGCCTTCCAACGACTCCGAAGACGGGAGTTGGTGATGGGCAACGTGATGCAAAGCTACGACCGATGCAGACGGGGACACCGGCTCCATCAAGGCCTCCGAGTACGACTCCTACGCCAACGGGTACTACAACTCAGGGTGGTGTTGCTGCAGAGAAAAAGTGCAAGTGGTTCACCGAGCCTGGAGGGTGCCGACGAGGAGCCAGCTGCAAGTTCGTTCACTCGTTTGAAGGTATCTCCAAGAAGAACCGCTGCTATACCTGCGGCGCTGAAGGCCATGTGTCGAGTGCTTGCCCAACGAAGGCGGACAATGGAGACATGAGACCAGATGGTTCGAAGCCGCGGCCCAAGCCAAAGCCGAAGAGCACACCAACGACCCCTACGGCAAGGGATGATACTGCTAAGGCTGGAGCGGCAGCGGCGAGATCTATGACTGCAGAGCCAGAACCTCAGCCATCGCCTCCGACGTCACCTACACCGCTGAGACCCAGTCTGCGGCGGCTACCGGCGAAGTGAAGGAGGCTTTGCGGGATGCAGCTCAAGCCTTGAGGTCTTTGATGAGCTCGGGTTCAACTACGGCGTCGTCGACTACTTCTACGCTTGAAGGACTTCAGCGACAGCTTGATGAGTTGAGGCTCAAGGCAATCAGGGTTGATGAGGAGGTTGCGGTCATAAAAAAGACTGAGCGGACTCCACTTGATGAGCGGGTGAATGACGATGCAATCCCAACATGAGCGACGTGATCTACTTCAAGCTGAGTCCGGAGCTATCTTGACAACTTCGCCGGGTACACAACCGATATTGCCCATGGCCGAACTGGTGAGTGCAGGTTGCGAGATCAGTTGGAAGCGTGGTGTCTTCAAGGTGATTCATCCAGTTTGGGGTGAATTGAGGACCTCGTCGCGCGGGGGGTGTCCGGAGCTGGCGCAGGAGCAGGCAGCGAAGCTGGTGAATGACATTGAGACGAAGAAGCTCAATGAGTTCAAGGAGGGTGTTTCAATGCTGAAGTCGAAGCTGGAACACTTGGCCCATGAGGAGAAGTTGCCATGGACGGGGTACGTGATGCGGTACCTTGTGAGTGGTCAGGCAAGAGACCTTTGGAAGGCGCTACAGGGATCCTTCATGAAGTTTCTTCCAGAGCGACTTCTCGATCCTGTTTGTCGGGGTGTACGATTGGACGCAGGATGGGATCACTTGAAAAGTTTGCCTTTTCCCAGGAGGATGCGAAAGCGGATGCTGGAGTCCAGAAAGTGGATAGTACATGTTCCGGGTCACCGAGATGACGTGCCTCTTAAGCCAGAGGCATATGGTGAGGATGCGGTGTTGGTGACGATCTCTGGAGAGCTTCCTCTTCCAGTCTATGAGGATCTTTTATGTGGGGCGGCTACAGGGAGGATTGCTGCGGTTGTGGGATCTACTCCGGGAACATCTATGTGCAAAGAGGAACAGTCACTTCGCACGGCCAAGGTGTTGGGGTTGTACGTCGTGGGAAGACTGGCAAGATCTACCTCGAGAACAGGCTTCCTTTGGTCAGTTCCGAAGTCGGGTGGTGAGGACTACGTGAGCAGGTTGCTAAAGGAGTTCTCTGAGGCCGCGTCGATGGACCAGCATGATGTGAGCCGAGGTTCTTCAGAGGGACAGCCGAAGATTGCTATGATGGTCGTGACAAACTACCATGTGAGGAGCCCTGAAGTTCCAAGTAAGTCTGAGGAGGGGGCTGAGAAAGTCGCTCTTCCTGGGTGGTTTACAGCTTGGAGGCTCGAATTAGCAAGGGCTGTTCGGGAGGAGGATTTCAAGGACAAGTCGGTTCCAGGCTCAGGATCTTTGAAGGCTATGTCTCCGGAGCAGTGGAAGGAGCACGTTCGAGCTGGACATTATCCGGCCCGACGAGATTGCCTACAGTGCGTTACTCATGGTGCAACAGGACATCGACATGCTCGCGTGGAACATCCTTCATTGTTCTGCATGAGTGTCGATATCACGGGGCCTTTCAGGACAACTGGAGAAGATCCAAGTGCTCGTGGAAAAAGGCTGCGAAGATGAAGTATTTGTTGGTCGCGAAGTTTACCCTGCCGAAGTCCTATGTTACGGGTGAGTTTGAGCCAACAGGAACAGATCCACCAGATGAGGAATTGGGACACAAGGATCTGTTTGATGAAGAAGATCGAGGTGATGGTCATGATGTACCTACTGATGATCTGGTGGGTGATTCTCGAGATGAAGCGTTTGAGGCCGATCCCTGTGATGATGGGGGTGGTGTTGGTGACATTCCTTTGGATGTGAAGCCTCCTGAGAATGGAGTTCCAATGGACATCGAAGCACCGGAGGCCACCTATCTGTTGTTTGCGGAGCCGCTCCTCAATGACAAGGGAACATCTATAGCATCTGCGATTCAGTCGATCGTGTTGTACCTGCAGAGCTTGAACATCCCTGTGCTGAGGTTTCACAGTGACAGGGCGGCACAGTTGACTTCGAGGCCTCTGGTACAATGGCTTCATCAGCAAGCTATCAGGACGTCTACCAGTACCCCAGGTGTTCCTCAAGAAAATGGTGCTGCTGAGAGCGCGGTCAAGGAGCTGAAGCTTTCTACAAGGAAGATTTTGTCAACGTCGGGTTTGGACAAAGGATTCTGGCCGGTGGCAGCGAAGGCAGCTGCTTCAACGCAGAGAGCAAGAGTGTTGAGGCAAGTTTCACGGATGATGACGAGTTTTGGGGCAAAGGTTTTGGTTAAGAAACGGAGGTATGCAGCTTCCGGTGCTCTGATCACATTGGAGTTCGATGAGCGGTGGTCGGAAGGCAGCTACCTGGGTCTTTCTGATCAAGTGGCGAATGGACATCTTGTCTATGTGGACGGGATTTTTACTCACACAAGGAGTGTGAGGGACAAGGCGAAGCTTGTGGACGCAGCGGAAGACTACTTGAAGGACGACGCGGGGACACTTGAGTTTGAAGGGGATGCAGAGCCTCCTTTGAGAAAAAGGAGAATTCATGGGAAGTCATCGCCTCGGGTTGCTGTGTTGGACGGTGAGTTTGGTCTGGAGCTATGTGATGATGAGATTCCAAGCGACTATGAGGAGGACTTTGATGCGGCCAAGACTCCCCGTGAACAGGTTCAAGATGTACGACCTCGCGTAGCAGTCCTTAGTCAGCCGATGAACTCAGGACCCTATGATGATGATGTACAGAGCGATCAGGAGGATTTGCAGAATCCTGAAGACTACGCCAAGGAGATCATCTATTCCGAAGAGGATGTTACGGAGGAGGTGATTGAGAAGTTGTTCGAGTTGCTTCCAAATCAGAGGTTGCCACGACAAACGGAGGACCATGGTTCAGAGGGACTTCCTCCCAAGGCCTGGGCTTCAGGAGTATATCGACATGGTGGGGTGCTGGGTGTGAGGAATTCATCAAAGGAGTTTCCCTATGCAACCAGGTTGGTGAATCAATTTATTCGCACTGTTCTTGGGGAGTCGGTTACATGGTCTACGTTTTCTCTTCATCGAAACCTCAGTGTGAAGAGACATCGAGACTCCCACAATGCCCGCGATGAGTTGTCCTACTTGATCCCTATTAGTGACTTCAGACAAGGTGGTCTTTGGATACAAGCAGATATTGGTGAAGCCGTTGGCGATGATGAAGTGACCATTGTGGATGGGTAGCGTGGACGTGTGAAGCCTTTGCAGTCCGAGGAGGGGACTAAGGAGGTGGTGTCATTCAACCCAAGGCAATGGCACGCTACGATGCCATGGACTGGCGATAGGCTGGTGTTGGCGGTGTACAAGGTTCGTGGGCTGAACAAGATCAAGGCTGCTGATGAGGACGTTGCGTTGGACTTGGGGTTTCCTTTGCCGACAAATGATGTGGGGAGTCCAAGAATGTGCAAGCTCCTTGGTCAAGAAGGTGAACAACCTGGTCCGGAACCACAGGAGGAAGTCGAGGTTGAGCTGGAGCCAGTTGAGGATTTTATGTACACCCGCATGTCTGAGGAGGAATGGAGGACCACGATTGAGCGGTACGGCGCGGATCATTATGTTGCAGAGATGGCTACGAGATGGCGTCGTATCGAGCCGGAGGAGGGCAATTTGAAATCAGTGATTCCAGCCGCCATTGCAGCGGACATCGACAGGGATTGGGTCAATGCTCCAAGGATTTTCCTTATGTCTGAGGAGGGCGAGGAACTCCATGTGGGACGTATGCTGGGAACAAGAACTACACGGATCCAGGACTATGACCCAGAAAGGCTAAATTCGAGTTTTCTCAAGGCGTGCAAGATCTACAATATGGTCACCAATGAAGAAGAGATGATCGTATTTTGGATTCGCAGACGGGTGGTGGTTCATCAAGTCCCGCCTGCAGATCAGCGCCACGCATGGAGAGGTCAAGAGGAACAAGGACCACCTGATCGTGATCACAGGGGTAGGGTACCTCGCTTGGCTGTAATGTCGGTCGATGGCTCGGGAGGATTGTTGCAGTTCGTTGAAGTTGATGAGGAGGAGCTGGGCAATGACGAAGCTCGGATGATGAAGGCTACTCCAGAGACTCTGTATACTCCGAACATTGAAGAACTGTTGGCTTCCGTCTCTGCCGAAAACCCGCTGAAGGTCACCCACACTGTTGATCCTCGTGAAGTACTACCTGTTGTGGAAAGATGGATCCCAGCAATGAAGGCTGAACTAGATGCCCTCGAAAAAATGGCTGCGATAAAGAGATGCACTGGGAAAGAGGCGGAAGGGCTCCGCAAAGACCCAAACGTGATCGTGGTGCCAAGCAAGCTGGTGTTTACAATCAAGCCCGGCCTGGAACCGGGACAAGTTCGCCGCAAAGTCAGAGGGGTTGCGTGCGGAAATTTCTCTGGGGAGACAGCCGAGGAGCTTGGTGATGTATATTCAGCTGGGGCCACAATTGATCTGGTGAGACTTTGTTTGGCAGAAGTCAACGCGAACCCAGGCTGGATCGCAGCGACGGACGATGTGAAAACAGCTTTCCTACGTGCCCCGATCCCAGAGTTGCCGAATGGGGGTATGCTATGGAGGCGCCGAGGGCGATGATTCGGGCCGGCCTAGCAGAGCCGGGAGAACTGTGGTGGGCAACCGCTGCTGTATATGGGTTTCAGAGGAGCCCGAAGTGGTGGTCAGAACATAGGAATGCTACGACGGCAAGGGCGAGATGGAGTTCACCAAGGTCTGGATGGATGAGGATCGTTCCATGCGTGACGGACGAGAATCTCCATAAGCTGATTGAGGTCGATGACACGGGCCAAGAAAGGATTGTCGGCTACATTTTGTTTTACGTCGATGATACCCTTGCAGTTGGACCCCCGGACTACGTTCACAGTTTCTACGACTGGCTGGAGGCTACTTGGGAAACTGTCGTTCGCTTTCTCGGCTTGGAGCTTTCTCTTCAAGAAGATGGAAGAATGAGGATTGCCCAACGGGGTTACATAGATGAGCTCTTGAGGAAGCGAGAAGTGACCGGATTTAGCAAGGTACCGTTTCTCAAGGAGTGGGCTACGGATGAAGTTCCAGCAGATCCAGATTGCAGTCCTGCGTTGATCAAGGAGGCTCAGCAGAGGTGCGGTGAAATCCCTCTGGACGACCCAGAGGACTCGTCCAGATGCTTCGTACGCTGCGATGATGATGGCCAGATTGACGACGAGATGGCCAGAGAGATCCATTCAGATCGCGAAGAAAATCCTTGCCTACTACAACAGCACGAAGGATGCCGCGTTTATCATCGAGAAGGAGCAGTCGTCCAAGCTGGTGATGTTCAGCGACGCCTCACACTCTCCGGCCGGGGCAAAGTCCATTTCAGGAACCTTGGTGATGTGGAAGGGACTACCCATATGCTGGCGAGCGGCGAATCAAGGACTGACGGCGTTGAGTAGTGCCGAAGCCGAGCTTATTGCTTTGAGTGAAGGTGCGCAACTACTCCGTTCCGTGAAGACGACCCTTGAGGACATGGGCATCAGGCCAGAGACTTCAGAGCTTCGGGTCGATGCAACAGCAGCGATTGCTGTGGCGAGCTCTGGTGGGAGCTGGCGGACAAGGCATCTACGACTACGGGAGAACTGGCTGGTTGAGCTGGTTAACTCGAATGAGTATGTCCTTATGCACCAGCCGGGAGTCGAGCAGTTGGCGGATGGGTTAACAAAGCAGTTGGCTTCGGATCGTGCCTGGAAACTACTGCAGGCGTGGAGCTCCTACAAGGGTAGCACTCAGCCTGAAGTCAAGAAGGTGATGATCGCAAAGGTCGATGGTGAGTGGGAATCCGCAGCAGCCTCCGCAGCAGCGCAAGCCACCATACCCTGCACAACAGCCATAAGCAACCAGCATGAAGGGACCCTGAGTAGGTGTACCAAGGTTCTAGTGGGGTTGGGTTTGGTTGCTGGAGCTTGTGGAAGTGATACTGGGAACCATGAGGTGTACACTGGTGTGGATTCAGAGCATGAGCTTTGGGTTGCAGTGTTGTTGGTGATGGTGACCACTATATTCTTCTGGGAGTGGAGCAAGCGGGCTGCTGGGGGTGTCAAGAAGGCAGTTAAGCTGAAGATGTTTTCGTCGACTTCTACACCGAGGTTGTCCAAGGCCGAAGGGAAGGAGCTGTTGATGTTGTTGGGCTTAGATGAGCGATCAATAGAGCAGGAGGCGAGGCTGAATGCTTTGATAGGCCGCTATCAGGTTCAAGATCGAGCACTTCCAGGCCAGGATGGGACCACAGGGCCTACAATCACGGGACGAACTACTTCGACTACAAGTTCTTCAAGGCCTTCGATTCCAAGTATAGAGAGGTTTCAGCCTGAGCGCTGGAGCAGAGCAGTACAGACAGATCCGGAGCCTGAGCTGCCAAAGGGATCTGTCACGGGAGAATGATCTATACGTGAGCCCGGCCGGAGACCGCATACATCTCCGACCAGACTGCCATGGATTACGGAATGCTTCCAGAACGCTTCGGAAACCAATGTGCCAGTACTGTCTGAATGCGTGGCGAAACCACCCTGATAACACCCGAGGGTGAGCAAGGCCAGCTTGCAGATGGTCGATGGAATGTGATGTTCTCCCTATCGGGGACATCAAGGAGGGGTGCTGAAACCTGGAGCTGCCCTTCCTCATGTATAGTCACACGAGTGGAGCCCGTGTGTGCCAGGAACCTTTGTGTTTGGCTCAGAGAGCTGAGACGTGTAAGGGCAGTGGCTACAATGTAGAAGCCTAGGTGTGCACAGAAGCGCTAGGCTTAGACCACTTGCGAGCACGCTCTTTCGTTGCGGTGTGTGCAAAGGGGTTTGAGGGTTTTTCGCCCGCGGTCCCATGGCTTTCGGAGGTCCTTCGCGGATCATCCGATAAAACTGGAACGATACTTCTGAGAAGTCGCAGACGGGTTATGTCATCGTCAGCTGAAGGGCTCGGTTCGGATGCTCTTCAACTACTACTACTACTACTACTACTACTACTACTTCTGCTACTTCTACTGCTACTGCTACTGCTACTGCTACTGCTACTGCTACTGCTACTGCTACTGCTACTGCTACTACTACTACTACTACTACTACTACTATTAATACTGCAGAGCAGCCGTACAAGCCAGCCCGGCTCACGCAGTCGATGGGTGCTGCCCTAGTATTGCAGCGGTCGTAGTAGCTGGCAGTACGTCGTACTCTGGTGGTGTTAGTATCGCGATGGTGTCGCACTAGCCTAGTCGGAGGGGCACTCGGAAAAAAATGGCCCTGGTGCAAAAAATGTTTTTCAGGTGGCTAAACTGGCGGGGCAATTTCCCTAATGGGCATAGGGCTTCGAGTGAGAAAAATCCGGCCTGGTTCACAAGTGCACCACTATAGTGGTAGGGTCTGCAGAACCAGGTCCTTATAAAATGGGGGGGG
>CAJNDV010031347.1:19596-36861 GCA_905221635.1 Symbiodinium sp. CCMP2456 | reverse complement strand
ACACACACACACACAAAGACACACTCGCACACAGAGAGACACGCGCACACAAACACACAGACAGACGCAGAGAGACACCTGCATTCAGCATGCACGGCACGGGCGGTAATATAATTTCGGAAATTTTATTACCGCGAGCACAAAAACTTCGCGAATTTTCTGACCGCGAGCATGCCTACCAACAATTTCGGAAATTTTATTACCGGGGGCATGTCCCCTAAAGCTACCAAAATTCTGAAATTTTAGTACCGCGAGATTTCCTAAAGCTACCAAAACTTCGGGAATTTTAGTACCGGCAAAGAAGTACTACCGGTATAAAAATTTCTGAATTTTTGGTACCGCGAAACAGGCACGCAAAAGGCGTTCAAGAGGAAGTGCGCCAAAGGACGAGGTTACAGGGGCCGGGGGGGCGCACAAAAAAAGGAGGCGACCAGCCCGACACCGTTTTATTAGAGAATTTGGTTTTCCTTGTCTGATAAGAATCGATCAAAATATTTATGATAATTATATATCGGAATCTTCGGAATATTCAAATCGCCTCTATCCCGAGAACCTTGAATAACATTTCTATAAATCAGATTCAAAAATTGAGGTTCAGCAGTCCGATTCCTCATTGATAATAAATCACGGAGTATACAGGTCCAATGAAAACACTTAGTTGTAGGATAGATGTAAAAATCATAGCTTGATAATTGTCGGGCAGACCGGGCAATGAATGAAGGAATACGCACGTCACCTATTTTTCCGCGTTGAAATATCTTGAAATGCATAAAGGCTGCCCACGTCGTTGGATGACTCGTATCGGATATCACTCCTTCGGACCAGCTTGCACTTCGACGGGGCGAGTTTGGGGAGGCTTGGATGGGTGCCTCAACAGTTTAGAGTAGAAAGAAGGCTTAGGGTTTAGGGTTTGGGGTTTAGGGAGAACCGTTAGGCAAAGGGCTAAAACAAGAGCTCTGGGCACATATATGAAGGCTACGATCGGCTATGTATCTACTCAGATACTGAGGCGTGAAGGTTTTCGTGGTTGTTCAAGGCTCCGGGTCCAAACATCAACAACAGTAACTTTCAGAATATCAAGGCCTTGAAATTTAAATCAACCCCTTGAAAAATGGCATCCTGACCCAGAAAAAAGGCACCCAAAATCTTAAGACCTAATCACGCAGGGTGTGAATCTCCAGGGTTCAGGAATCATGGGGCCGTATGTATACGTACCAAATTAACTCCTTTAAATAGGCTTGCCCTTACCCTCAGAGGACTCATATTTTAAGGCTTTTGGGCCCAAAGACCCCATTACATAATATGATATAAGGCTTTTGGGCTATTTTGGTGCTAAGGGTCAGGGCTAAACCCTAAAGCCTGTCAAGGAGTTTGAGATTCAGTGTAATACCTGACTCAGGGTTTAGGGTACTGTCGCACGAGATGCTCCGTTAGCACATGGGGCCGGAGTACGATTGTCGCTGTTGTGGCTTCATGCACACGCAGTCTTACGGTGGACAGTGCCTAGACAAGGAATGGCATTGTATTAATCGTCCCGAATACAACTGCCGAGGCGAAACTGTGCGGCAACCTGCACCGAAGGGAAGTCTCAGCCTTGAGACCAGAGCCCTAATCCCCGAACCCCCTGACCATTGCATAGCCTCATCCCCAAATCCTCAAGCACACCCTGCCAAAATCCAACGTCCTGCCACGCATCCTAATCCGAAGCCCCAAGCTCAGGCTTCGCACGGTAAATCACCGGAAAAAACGAGCATACCAGAAATACAGGTTCAGGGTTTAGGGTTTAGGTACCGAGTTCGAGCATGAGCCGTGCACTCCACAGCTTCTGGCCTCAAGCTCCACGGTGGCACCAACTTCAACCGCGACTCCTGATCAAAGAATCCTAAACCCTAAACCCTAAACCTTTAAACCCTAAACCCTAAACCCTAAACCCTAAAGGGCCGAGGCCTTGGAGGCCCTTTTTGGAGACTTCAAGGATTTAGGGGCCCAAGGTTCAGGATTTTGGGGTTTCGAGATTATGGGATTCTCCAAATCCACAAAATTTGTGAGCGTGCTGAGGCTTGGGCTTAGGGTATCGGCTTTTAGTGTGAAACTAACTTTATTAGGACCTGTAGGCATCTCGATCACAGTCAAGTGGCTGGTTCCCTGCCTCCAAACACCTCTGCTCACAATCCTCCCTAAACCCTAAACCCTAAACCCTGAACCCTGAACCCTAAACCCCTTAAACCCTAAGCCCTCCGACGTCTCTAACACCCTCAACACAACATCAACTTCCCGGCATGAACTCGAACGATGAGGAAGTGAATCGGCCCTGCCAGTTTCATAAAGAGCGCGCTGTCTTGGCATGAGGCCAACGCCTATTTGGGGGTTTCAGAAAATAAGGGGACCCTAATATAGTACCCCAAATAGTAGGATCCTTATTATAATGACCCCAAAATAACTGGGCGTACTTCTGAACCCTCCTAAAAGTTAAACTTTTAGCCTAGATATTATAGTTCATATAGAAACACAAAAAGTTAAAGTCTAAAGAGCCAACCAGAAGAACGCTAAGATAAGGTACCCCTTATTTTCGGAAACTCCCATTTTGTGCGGTCAGAGCATGACTCATGCACGATGCTGCGCCTTGGGCTCAACTGCCTGCTCCCAGGAGATCACGAACGACACCGTTCTGGGAGTATTCTCTTTAGGGTTTAGGGTTTAGGGTTTAGGGTATTCTCGGGCCATTCCCAACTCTCCCGGCCTCTGCGTCTCCGACGCGAAGCCAGAGATCATCAGCGGCTGCGAGTTTTGAAATCTTGACCCCGACCACTAGAACTTCGCTTCCTCCCTGATCTGCAGATCTGTGGGGCAGGAGCCCTCGGCAATGAGGTCGCAGTGCGCCTCCAAATCCTCGTCCGCCTGATCGAGCTTGCCTGCCATGAGTGGAACTACGTCCGCCGCAAGCCTTGGCACGTATGAGGCTAGCAGTCTGCAAGCATGTCGCCATAGTTCAGAGTTTTGGGTTTAGGCTTTCTGGATCCCCGAGCCCTCCCTGCTTCACTATTGCCCGCTTTAACCGCTGAGCCATTTGAGCTGACAGAGAGGGTTTATTTAGGGTGTCAGGTTTGAGGGAGGATCGTCGAAGCCGAAATCCCTAAACTCCTAAACCCCTAAACCCTTGAAACCCTAAAGCCTAAACCCTAAACCACTAAACCACGAAACCGCTAAACCCCTGAACCCTGAACTGGCCCTGAACCGCATTGTCACTTCAGCTCAGATGTACGTGCGAGGGCTTAGGGTTCCGTACGCTGTGCTCAGCCGAAACCCTAAACCCTTCCCCCTAAACCCTGAACCTCAAACCCGAAACCCTAAACCCTAAACCCTAAACCCTGAACCTCAAACCCGCATCCCTAAACCGGGCCATGGTTCAGACCTGGAGAGCCTGGGGGCTTAGAAGGGTTTAGGGTTTAGGGTTTAGGGCTTAGAGAGCCCAAGATTTCTTAGTTAGGGTTTAGGGTTTAGGGTTTAGGGTTTAGGGCTTGGAGAGCCCAAGATTTCTTAGCTAGGAACAAGCCTTGAATCAGAAGTTTACGCCCCTCTATAACTTATGTAAAGGGTTCAAGTTTAGGGTTTTGAGTAAGATCCATATATATATATATATATATTTATATTTATATTTATAGATATTCCTTATACCTGTATCAGCAACAAGAGGTATTGGGCTGTCTGGGTAGCTTAGCTTCCATGGAGCTTTCCCGGCACTCGCACACACCGGGGGACGATCCGAAGTGGAACGTCACTGGGAAAAAAGGATAGGACGAGGGCCAAAGCTCGTTCGCCTCAAACATACTGGGGTTTAGGTTTAGGGTTTAGGGTTTAGGGTTTAGGGTTTAGGGTTTAGGGTTTAGGGTTTAGGGTTTGGGGTTTTGGGTTTTGCGTTTAGGGTTTGGGGTTTAGGGTTTTGGTTTGGGGTTTTGGGTTTAGGGATCCTGCACTTTAAACCCTGATATGGCTGCACCCTTTTATTTCCCGCGCATATCCCTTAAAAGAAGCCCCAAAAGCTTCCTTTAAGGAATCCTTAGAGGAACCCCACAAGATCCCCTAAAGGAGCCTTTGAAGGAGTCCCAAATCCTGATTTCTACTTTTCAGCGCTTCGCGTCGTCCGCCTCGGCCCGGCTGCACACGTGTGTGCCGATTGCTTGGAGGTGGGGGGGTTTACTTGGAGGTTCATGGGGAGTTATAGGTGGGGTTATAAGTAGGGTAACCATAATTATAACCCTAATTAGGGGACTTATAACCCCACTTATAACTACCCATGAACCTCCAAGTAGAAGAAAACAGAGGAAGGACGGGGGGGAGAGGAGGCTGGACGGGGGAGGGAGGAGATGGGGCGGGGGGAAGGGGGAGTGGGGAAGAGGGGGAGGCCGCGGCCGGGGAGAAAACGGGAAGAAGAACGTCCTATGTGTCGAAGTGGTTGTAAGAATTTTGACGGCGAATCCTTTAGCCAGTGCAGTTGGGACGGGAAGGAAGGAAGGAAGCAAAGCGGAAAGAAAGCAAGCAGAATCCAAAGAAATAAGCAAGAGTGGCGGAAAAGGCGGGGAGGGCGGGGCGGCCGGACAAGAGGGTGGGGGCTGGAGGGGGGTCAAGAGGCCCCTTTTTGCCGGGGGGCCGCTGGAGGGGATTAAGAGCTGGGGAAACAGACAGAATCTCTATGGGAACCTCGTCCGGCTTCAACCAAGGCCGAAGGCGGATTTTGCGTTAAACCCGAAAACCCTCACCCTGATAGATCCGCTTAAAGCAGCCCTTTAAAGGGGGCCCTTAACAGGAGTCCTAGATCCTAAACCTGAAACCTTTAAAGATCCCTTAAAAGAGCTCCAAGAAGATTCTCTTAAAGGAGCCTTAAACACGAAACCCTAAACCCCTAAACCCCCAAAACCCCAACCCTAAACCTTAAAAGATCCCTTAAAGGAGCCCCCAAGCGCCAAACCTTAAACCCTAAACCCCTAAACCCCCGGAAAGGAGTTCCAAATCCTAAAACCTTGAACCTCTAACCCTAAATCCACTAAACCCCCTGTAAAGGAGAATCCAAATCCTAAAACCCTGGAGGTCGACTCTTACTCGACGAGCGAGCTGCTACAGTCTCAGGGAGTATGGAGCTTTGGGCTTCAGGGTTTTAGGGTTTAGATTTTGGGATTCTAGGGTTTAGATTTTAGGATTCTAGGGTTTAGGATTTAGTAGGGTTTTACGGTTCAGATTTTAGGGTTTAGTGTTCAGAGTTTGGGATTTAGGGTTTCGAGTTTCGGAGTTTAGGATTTGGGTTCCGTATCACTGGAGAAGCGTCGCGTGGAGAAGCCGAGGGCTCCTGCTTCAGACACATGAGAGTAGTTCTCCAAATTGGGGTTGCTTTTTAGTCCCCAATATAGTTGGGCACCCTCATAAAAAAGGACCCTAAAAGGTACCCTAGTCTAGAGAACGATCCATGAATCTCAGGGACTCGAATTTGATATCTTCGTTAAACAGGAGCCTCACTAGCCAAATTGATGCTTATCGGGAAGACAAATTAGGCTTCTACATGACACCCTAGAAGCCCATGTGGATAGGTGTCTAAATTGGGGTCCCTTTCAGGGTCCTTTTGTATATGTATGCCATACTATATTGGGGACTTACGAAGGGACTCTAATTCAGGGAACTACCCAGAGCTTCCAAAATCCTGTAACCAAGGAATGTACCTTCAAATATGGTAGGATCCCTCATATGATTTAAGGCATATTCCCTAATTAAGGGATATTGGAAGGTCCGGGTACCTATGTACAAACCCAGTAGTTAGTAGTTGAAGCATGCTTAACCCCCTCAGTCAACCCCTTCGTGGCCCGAAAGCTAGCGAGTGCCGTGTGTGAAGAATGGTCCCTATATAGTTATACGATTGTTGATGGACAAAATCCTGCATGACCCAAATATAGTATAGTACCATAAAGCCCATAGTTTAGGTATATAGTCATGCAGGAGTTTGTCCATCAACCGTCTAATAGGCCTCCATGCCGTGCTCTAACTCTTTAGGCCAGTATATTAGCATTTCAGTTCCTGGGTGATGGTGACTTCGCAGTCAGCCTGCAGCTACATGGAAGTCGGGCTGGAGGTTTGTTGGAGTTTTGTTGACTTAGCACTAGTTTGTATTGCTGGACATCTGGAGATTAGCGTAGAGCACATATTGGATAGCATCCACCCCGAGATCCCCAAACCCTAAACCCTGAACCTTCGAACCTAGCATCCTCAAGGCCTAGCTCTGAAACATTCTCATCCAAGAGGCCTGTTTCGAGAATTCTCGCTCGTCCTTCTGTCATGCCATGATGCCAATCCACAGCAGCTGCTCGCATACCGTTATCACTGCAGTCGATCTTTGCAGCTTAGCCAAGGAAACTTAGATCAGACCCATTCTCGATGGAAAGTGTTGCAGTAGCCTCATCGTTTCTACATTAGTTTTCGCTGTTGTTTATAATCAGTGAAATAGGGTAGTCTTTGTCTCAGAGCGCAGCTTGCTTCGTCAGGGCCTTCGCCTTTACAGATTTTCCTGCGTTTTGCAGCAATGAGATCGCCGGCGGGGTGTGCGTCCTCCATTTTCATTGCCATCGGGCGCCTCAGCTGTGAAACCCTAAACCCTAAACCGCCAGACCCGAAACCTGGGGGAAGAAGGCAGGAAGACTTCCAGGGTCTCGGGCTGAAGTGAAAGTGGGCAGTTCTCGAAATTAGGGTCCTTTTAGGGTTTAGGGTTTAGGGTTTCTATAAGGGTGCCGTACTATATTGGGACCTACAAAGGGACCCTAATTTAGAGAACTACCCAAGTGGTTGTGAATGTCAGGGTTCTCGTTAAGACGTGAAAATTTGCAACCTGGGAGTTTCCGAAAATTAGGGGTAATATAGGGACCTCAATAATTACCTATATTATTTTGGTGGGTTCCTTCTTATTTGTAATTATGCTATAAAGGACCCCAAAACCCTGCTCTAATTATTCAGGCCTCTAAAGTACCTTATTTGGGGGTCCTTATAATAAGGATCCTACTATTTAGGGTGCTATATTGGGGCCCCCTACTTTCGGAAAACCCCCACCTGTCTATGGCAATTCAGTTCCTTCACAAGAGGCCAGGTGCGTTTCCCGTTGTAGTAGTAGTAGTAGTAGTAGTAGTAGTAGCAGTAGTAGTAGTCGTCGTAGTAGTCGTAGTAGTCGTAGTAGTAGTAGTAGTAGTAGTAGTAGTAGTAGTAGTAGTAGTAGTCGCCGTGGTCCTAGTGGCAGTAGTAGCAGTTGTACTAGCAGTGTAGCAGTGTAGCAGTCTAGCAGCAGTAGCACTGTGAATGTCTCCTCACCGTCATAGAGAAGGAGAAGGAAAGGCAGAAGCGGAGGCAGAGTGGAACGTTATGTAAAACCTTACCCGCCCCACGACACACCATATACGTAGACGCGTTAAGCCCCCAACTCCTGAAGTCCCTGGACCGTTTACCACTACAGAGCAAGAAATCGCCCCAAGGCTTGCCGCCTTTCTCCGGCTAGGCGCCAAAGCGCTGGGCCTTCTTAGGCTATAGTAAAGCCCAAGAAGTTGGAAGCCGGATTGAGCACAAATTGTGCTGGGAGTCCCTATACATTACTCTTAAGGGTTGAGGCTAGTGGGTTTCCAACTTTTGGGCTTCTATTGTAGGAGGTAGAGTCATGTAGGGTGCATCGCGCAGGGTTCGGATTTAAAACGCATTTGGGTTCAGGGGTCTGGTCTAGGGCTCTGGGTATAAAGTTCGGTTCCTGGGGCTTCTTAGGCTTATGATCGAATATGGGAGCCTCGATCGTTAGTCAGATGCTTCTGTAGAACCCTTGCCGCTGAGCCTGCAAAGGGAGTTTGCAAAAGCTCGGGGGCTCTTTCACAAAGCGGGTCGCGTTTAACACCAAAAGAACTTGGAGGTTCATGGGTAGCTAAATGGGGGGGTGGTAGGGGTAAGTGTAATGATTAGGAGCCCAATAGGTAAACTTTAAACTTTTTTGATAGATTAAACCCCCTACTAAAAGAAAAGTTTAAACTTTTTTGGCCCAGGGTACTGGGCAGCTAAGTAACCCATATTAGGGGACTTAGAACCCCGTTTATAACTACCCATGAACCCCCAAGAACCCTGGACCCTAAACCCTGAGATGCTACCGGAGCCTGAATGTGCCTGTCGCTTGCACGAGGCACACTTCCATAAATTCCCGTGGTAAGCCCTACCTATAGTCTCCATTGTAATTCCCTTTTTTGGTTTAACCAATTCTATATGAAGGATTCTATAAGGTAACCCCAAAAAGGAAAACCCTAAACCCTAAACCCTAAACCCTAAACCCTAATGAAGGATTCTATAAGGTAACCCCAAAAAGGAACTACAATGCAGCCTATAGAGGTACACCCTAAACCCTTTAAAGCGACATCCCCTCCCAAACCCCAGATCTCCTAAATCCACCCAGCTCTTCACTGGGCTTTCAAGTACTGTACTTTAATACTTTTTTTTTTGAGACCTGTTCCTTAAAGGAACCATCATAGAATAAAAGTCTATACTTTTTTCTCCCTGGTTACTTCAAAGCCCAGTTCATGCCGCCCTAGCTTCCCCAAAAAACTTAGACCCCATCTCCCTAAACTGTAAATCCCTTCTATTCCCCTAGATTCGCGATCCCCTTATTTCCCCTCAACGCTGAACCCTCTGCATTTAGACCCTAGTACCCGCAGATTCCAAAACCCCTTAATTCAGGAATATACCTTAAACTTAAATCATATTAGGATTCCTATTATAGTTAAAAGTATATTCCTTAATCAAGGGGTTTTGGAGTCTCTGGGTAAAAACCTCGGGGAAGCTTGACTCTTGCGCTGGAAGGCGGCTGCGCAACGTGGGCCGCCGTGGTCAGACCCTCATGGCAATTCAGGGTACTTGGAGGTTCATAAGGTAGTGCATGTCTTCATGGGGATTTGCGCCGACGGACTACTTGGAGGTTCATGGGTAGTCTTAAATGGGGTTATAAGTCCCCTAATGTGGATTATAATTACAGTTACCCTACTTATAACCGCACTTATAACTACCCATGAACCTCCAAGTAGGGTTTAGGGATTTAGGGAATTCAGGGGTTAAGGAATGGGGCAGCGCACGGGGACGGAGAAGGGGTCCCAAAAGTAGTGCCAGGTTGGCTTATGAATGATGGAGGCCCCAAACAGATAACCCCAGTCAGGCTTATATTCTTGTGCCTCTGGCCGTTATATTGCTTAAACAAGAGCCAGGGTTCATTTTCCGACTATTAGTGTGCCCGGGTTAGGCCCAACATATGCCTTAAGTGAGGGAAGATGCTCTAGGTGCTCAATACTGCCTGTCTCGTGATGGATGGTAGCCTGAGAGCCAAATATCCTTTGATTCAACAGGAAGCTTCCCGGAAAGCACCGAGGTGTCCGCAAGATGGTTCTAAGATGTTCTGAACCCTAAACCCTAAACCCTAAACCCTAAACCCTAAACCCTAAACCCCTAACCCTTCTGGAAGCTTGCAGGTGTTTGTGGTGGCCCTCCTGAAGCTCCTGCTGGCTCCCAATACCGGCCGCCCGGCAGAAGGGGAGCCGAAAACGGAGCTTGGCCTCCTCAAATCGAAGGCCGTTTAGGTCCGCTTTTGTTGGGTTTAGGGTTTAGGGTTTAGGGTTTAGGCCTCCCGCAGAGGTCTTAACCTTCCCAGAGACTCCAATTTCCCTTAGTTAAGGAATATACCTTAAACCATAATAGGAATCCTAATATGATTTAAGGTATATTCCTTAATCAAAGGGTTTTGGAGTCTCTTTTTCGTAGGGGTCCCTTAGTTCGATCCCTTCGCGGGTATCCTTATGCCGCATGCCCATCCTTGGAGTAACAGGAAGCATCCCATTGGTGAGTATCTGCCTTCAAGAGGCTGCAGCATACGGGCCTGAATCATTGGGTGATAGTGTTCTTTTTTGTTACCTGAAAAATTTATTAGATTTGTTTAGAAATTATGAAGCCTCCAAAACCTCCTGTCTAATTGTTAGCGGCTGCAACACCTGAGGCGTTTAGGGTTTAGGGTAGTTATAAGGTAAAACTCAACACGACAACATGTGCCGAGGTCGTGGGCCCTTAGCTTTATGCACAAGCCTCAAGTTTGGCAGTTGTACGATGGTGCTCCCCCGCCTAATGTCGGGCCAGTAGAAGTTGATAACGAAAGATAAAGATGAGGAAGAAAATAGCATGTGACTATCATTGGTGTGATGGGTTTCACGCCCAACCTAGCAACAATAAGGGCAATAATGCCGGCAGCAGCAACAACAGGTTTCCCAAACCCGAGACCCTGAACCCTGAGTAACTCCTTGTTTGAGTAGGCTGACATGTGTTTGAAACTTCAATCACGTCATGCTTCATACAGAGCTAGTCACACAGATCCGCACGTACCCACTGTCCGTAACGAAGCTGGATGCATGCCGACTCTCGCTGCAGCAATACTCCAGAACCTTCAAAAAGGGCCCGCGAGAAGCAGCCCTGTGAAAAGAGCAAGTGTGCAAGACTGTTTGGAGGCAGTTTTTGTTGCTGATGACCAGTTCCAGTTCGCGGGCGAAGTACGTGTCCACATCCGTAGGTGATAGACTGAGGTGGGCTTCGGAACTGCAGGACCTGAGAGCAGAGCAGGAAGCGCAGGGCCACTCGAAACTTGGCGCTGCGCTGACGCAATTCATGTGGAAACTATTCCCTGCGACGACATCCGATGCCAAAGAGTTCGCCAGGGTGAAATCTATGTGCTACCACTTGCTACAAGATGGGGCCCTTGAGTGGCTAAAGGGAGCTGCCAACACACGCGGCGGCCAAAAGCGCCGTCGCATAAGCGGGGGTGGTCGACGAAGTCTGACTGTGGACATCGGCATGGAACTGTTCCAGTGGTTTGTAGTGCCGATGTTAGACAATGTCGTAGGTGCAGATCATGGGAAACATGTCGAAACTGAAGGAAGACAGGTCTGCAAGATATCTTCTCCATATCTTCTCAAAGACCCAGCTTGCCATGTCGCAAGCTGCAGCTTTGCTTTGCTGGCGATATCCCAATGTCAATTAACGGGCCTTCTTCAATTATAGCGGTTTTAGCATTACACTCTTTTGGGAGGTTTTTATTAGAATTATAGTATAATATACCCCCAAAACTTTATTCTAATTTTTAAGGCTCCTAAACCCTAAACCTTTATAGTAGCCCTTGTAGGACCCTTTAAAGGAACCCTTAAAGAAACCCCTATTCTATTATTGCGGCCCCCATATTAGATTTCGCCGCTTAGGCCTTGGCCTTGCGAGTGGGGTTTGGGATCTAGGTGTCTTTTACGGTTTTTTTAGGGGTTTAGGGGTTAGGGGTTTAGGGGTTTAGGGCTTAGGATTTTTGGGTTTCGGGTTTAGGAGCAAGATGTCATGACACACTATTCCCTGATGCTCAGTTTCTTCACGCAAGCCTCCGACGTGCGCTCGTACGGAGGCTCGCCTTTGGGAAACTGGTCTTACAGCAAAAGTCAGGGACGCCCTAGTTTGGACACATGATGAAGAACCTCTCCTTACTGGATGGGTAGTTTTCTAAACTAGGTTCCCTGTTAGGGTCCTTTCTATAAGGGCGCCGTACTATATTGGGGACCTGAAAAGGAACTCTAATTTTTAATTTAGAGAACTACCCAGACTGAGGATCCTGATAGTTGGGCATTTCATTGATCTGGTGCCTAATTCGGAAAGCTTTAGAGGTGCTGTATGAAAGAGCTTCGATTTTTGGTTACTGCAATCCCTAAGACCTCAGCTAAACTTACTACTCTTGGCAAGGGTACCAAGTTCAGGAAACCCTAAACCCTAAACCCTAAACCCTAAACCCTAGACCCTAAACCCTAAGGTAGGCTTTAGGGTTTGGGTTTAGGGCATGCTGCGTTTCGCGCAAGAGGGAAGCCCAAGGGCCCCACAGAGCTCGAGCCTTGAGCTGTAGATGCAAGTTTAGGGTGTAGGGTTTAGGGTATAGAAGCCTAAATAATTACCAACATACCTCTTAGGGTTCCTTCTTATAAGACTCCTATATAGATGTAGTATAGAAGCCTAGATAATTACCAACTTCTTATAATACTACTACAGAGGAGCCCCAAACCCTATTCTAGTTAAGCCACTATGTTAGGGTTTAGGGTTTACGCTACCTCCAGTGCTGCTCGTTTTTGGATATCATGCAAAAAAGGGCTGCAGCTTTACGACGGAAGAGTTACTTAGTTCTCCAACACCCGGCTTGCGAACTATTGCGGTTCTTGTAAACTTTTGTCTCTGTGGCTCGCTGGGCAAGTAAGGATATCCACATCTTCCTCCTAAGTCTCCGAAATCACCTTCAGGACAAGAGCATCTTTTAGCTTTTGACTCCTGTATTCAGGGATCGCAATTCTGTTGCTTCAACTTGACGGAATGGAGACGAAGCCGTAATTTGTCGTTTTCAGAAAATTGGGAAACTAGACCCTGGGCAGCAAAGATTTAGAGATCCGATTCCACCCTGGAGGGAGTTGTCACCGTGCTACCGGAAGACTCCTCGTACCAGGACTCCAATAAGCTTAGGGTTTGGTGCATCGGGCTTTAAAACCTAGGTGTTCTGGAGTTGGATCTCCAGGATTTCGGTCTTAAGGGTGTGGGTCTTCATGTTGTAGGCGCTGCGGGATTTCCTTTTTTGACATTTAGGGTAGAGGGCTGAGGGTGCCTTCTGAGAGCCTGTCTTAGGGTTCCCTCTATTTCCCCCTGCACTGCCTGTAATCAAGAGCTCTTTATCAGGAAGGAGGAGCCCTGTTTGTTCCGATTTCTGGTGTCTCTGAAATAGGGATCGTAAATTTTGCTGGGCTGACAAGAAAGCCAGCTTCCATGCATCCCATTGTGCAACCGGTATCGGTTTAGGGTGTAGGACTGCAGGCTTTGAGGCTTATTCACGGTGTAGACCGAGGCTGGAAAATCCGCATGAGCAAAACTGCTACTGCTACTGCAACTGCTACTGCTACTGCTACTACCACTACGACGACGACGACGACTACTACTACTACTGCTGCTACTACTACTACGACTACTACTACTACTACTCTTGCAGCAGGCTCTCCGTCGAGTGCCAAAAGCATGGTGAGTGCCTTGGGTTCGACGATACTAAACCCCAAATCCCGAAGTTTCCTTAACAGTGAGCACTTTGGAGACGGGCGCACCCGGCGCCTTCATTGGAGAATTTCCCTGCTTCAACCTTCTGCGCAACCGGCTTCAGTTCAGACAGAGACATCCCTCAACCGTGTCCAGTTCGGCGACATCATACCGGAGGTCCCAATACCCCTTAATTAAGAAATAGACCTTAAACTATAGGGGCCTTAACAGTATGGTTTAAGGTATATTCCTGAATTAAAGGGGTATTGGGCTCTCTGGGTAGCCGTCCGGGATGCTTCGATCACATCGTTCTGGGCAGTGGGCCGCAAGAAGCTTATTCAGTCCGTCTTGACGCTGCGTCGGCATACTATAGGGGCCTTAATAATTACCTAGATGATTTTGGGGGGTTCGTTATTGCAATTTTAGTATATTGCGCCCCAAAACCCTATTCTAATTATTAAGGCCCCTATATTACCTGGAGCTCCTATAAGCCCGCGAGGCACCCAAGCCCACAGAATCGAAAGCCCGAAACGCCGGAGCAACGTCTCAAGAGCAACAGCAAGACCCTGGATATGGAATCCACAGGCTCGTCAAGCTCAAGGGGGTAGAGAGTCGGAGGGCAGAAAGAACTCTTATAGCAATAGCAAGAGTAATGATAGTGGTATTGGTAGTAGTACTAGTAGTCCTTGATAGTCCCTATGCAATTAACTTACATAACACGCGATAACCCTACTCTAATTGTACTGAAAGGCCCCGATATTTCACCCGTCCTCTACTCTACGTGTTAAGGCTGCTGCGCGGAACCTCTAAGCCACACGGCAAACCTGTTATGCAGGTAACCTTAAGAAAAACAGGGTTGGCATAAATGAAAATAGTATGGCATAACCCAAACTATCACAGTAGCACATCCCAGCAAAACACTAATCCAATGCAGCATTACACAATACTGCACAACACAAGACAAAACCACCACCAAACTTGAATATGGAGTAACTCCAAGCCCGATAGAACCCTAAACAAACCTAAACCTAAACCCAAAGCTTGGCCCGAAACCTCGACACTAAGCCGCTGCTCATAACTTCGAAAGATTATGAAGCTGATTGAAAGGATCCGCTTCGATGGACCTTCCTGCCATCAAATGGGGTGCATCAGTTGCATTTGTGGGCATGTGGTTTCGGGTGTAGAAGGGCTTCAGAGATTTTTTGGTTTCAGAGATTCACTGTTTAGGGTTTTACAGCTTTGGAGTTTCAGAGAGTTCGGCGTTTGGGGTTTTGCAGTTTTATAGGCTTTGAGGGTTAAGGTTCCGCTTCGGGTTGAGCCTTAATTAATTAGAATAGGGGTTCCTTTCTATACGGGGTCTATAATGGGGTTCTATAGTAAGAGCTACTATAAGGGTTTAGGGTTTAGGCTTTGTCAAGACCTGGAGTTTCAAAGGGTTTAGGGTTTAGGGTTTGTCGTGAATGCTCTGGCTTGATGCGTCATCGCGGTTTCGAAAGAGACCCCTGTAGCTATTCAAAATACTTGGAGTTGTAATTAGTTTGTTGCAGTGGCTACTGTGTAGAGAATTCCTATGTAGATTTTCCAGGTTTCCCTTAAGGCCCGTAGCAAAGTGAAGACAAATCGTTTGATACAGAGGTTTCGGGGTTGGCATCTCGGTCTCGTCTTCCAGGTTTACGTCCCGGGGAGCGCATGTGCAGAGGGGAGAAGTCCTTATTCAGAGGTTGCAGGCAGCTTAGGCTTGAGGGCTAGAATCGTGTGTTGCAACTATGTCCGGTTCAGAGTTTGTGCGGAGGACGTGGAGGGAGCGCAGTTTCTCTAATTCAAACCTAGGTTTAGGGTTAATGTAGGGGCCTTAATAGTTAGAATAGGGGTTTGGGGGCTCCTTATTATATTTATTGTAGAATACACCCCCCCCAAACCCTATTCTAAGCATTAAGGCCCCTAAACCCGAAACCCTTATAGTAGCCCTTATAGAACCCTTTAAAGGAACCCTTAAAAAAAAAAAGAACCCCTATTCTAATTATTAAGGTATGCAGGGGGCAAACTCATGTGACGGCTTAGGGCATCCTCGATAAGCGCATGCGGCCCGCAGACTTGCAGGGCACTTCTTTGGAGGTTCATAGGTAGTTATAAGTGGGATTATGGGGTTCCGTTAAGGGTTCCTTTAAAGGGTTTTATAGGGTTTAGGGTTTAGGGTCCCGAACGCACCATGTCTTCATGGAGATTTGCGCCGGAGGACTACTTGGAGGTTCATGGGTAGGTATAAATGGGGCTATAAGTCCCCTAATATGGGTTATAATTACAGTTGCCCTACTTATAACTACTTATAACCCCACTTATAACTACCCATGAACTTCCAAGTAGACTAGACAACAACCAAGCTCGAAACATGAATTTCGCAGGAGGGGTGCCGCAAGAGCACCACCATGGATGATCAGAAGCCCGCTTCAATTTGCCGATGGTAATTTCCAAAGAACAAGAAAAAAAAACATCCCTGCGGGATGGTGCACATCCACATGCTTCAACTGCCCCCCTAAAATTAAGGAATATACTTTAAATCATAATATTAAGGCCCCTGAAGTTTCAGGTATACCTTAAGAACCCAAAACCCACTTTTTTGTAGGCTCGTATTACAAACCCTAATATGGAATTTATAGGGACCCTACAAAAAAGTAGGTTTTGGGTTCTTAAGATATTCCTTAAACCCAAGAGGCTTCAGGGCTTCAGGTCGAGCTGCACACCCTCTAGGATCCTCTGCATAGATTTAGGGTTTAGGGTTTAGGGTTTAGGGTTTAGGGTTTAGGGTTTAGTAGTTCTCCGTGGTCTTCTTTTGTTGTGGGGCTTCCTCTTACGACTCCACAGGACAGGGAGTCCTTTTTCTAAAGGGCCTAGTGCTGAGGAGCTTGGACCAAACCCAAATGAACCTCCAAGTAAGCCCTGCGTCCTTAACTTGACAGTTCAGCCTTGGCTTCGGTGTTCCCAAAGGGTTTAGGGGGTTTAGGGTTTAGGGTTTAGTAGTTCTCCGTGGTCTTCTTTTGTTGCGGGGCTTCCTCTTACGACTCCGCAGGACAGGGAGTCCTTTTTCTAAAGGGCCTAGTGCTGAGGAGCTTGGACCAAACCCAAAAGCCCAAAAAACTAAACCGCAAGCCCTTAAACTCTAAACCCTAAACTAAACCCTAAGCCTCAAACCCTAATCTCTTAACCTTACTTGGAGGTTCATGGGTAGTTATAAGTGGAGTTATAAGTAGGGTAACTATAGCTATAACCCATATTAGGGGACTTAGAACCCCATTTATAACTATCCATGAACCTCCAAGTAAGCCCTGCGTCCTTAACTTGACAGTTCAGCCTTGGCTTCGGTATTTCCCAAAGGTGCACCGTGCCAATACCTCCCAGCCACACACGCAAGAGAACGACCTCTGCCAAATGAAGGCCTGGTCTTCGCTGCGCCTTTAATTTAAGACAGCTTGCTTGTCGGGTTGTGTTACTTAGGAGCCCAATAGGTAAACTTTAAACTTTTTTGTATATTGAACCCCTTCTAAAAGAAAGGTTTAAACTTTTTTGGGCCAGGCTATTGGGCTTTAAGGGTTAGGGTATCTTAAGGTTTTATAGATTGCTTGACAGCTTCCTTTAAGAGTTTCCTCTAAACAGTCCTCGAGGGATACTTAAATGCTCACTCTAAGGGTTCCGGCACGATTCCTCTAAGGGTCTTCGTAGGGTCTTTGTGGGGTCTTAAGGGGCTTAATGTAGGGCATTCACATCTAGGATAGATTTGGGGTGGGATAACATGTACCGCGATGATACAGGCGCGATAGGGGAATCTTTTTGCCAACTATTCACTGGCTTTGGCTGAATGAAAGTGCAAGGGACTGATGATAATAATGTGATGAAGGCTGTCGTGTAGCCTGCAGTGTTGGATGCTCCAGGACATCTTGAATTTAGATATTTCACCACGCAGTGGGCCAAGCAGAAACTCTGCAAACTCGAGGACATCCAACTTGCCGGCCGGAGAATGGAGTTCAGGCTAAAATCGTTACAGTCTATCTGGCTTCAGCGTCAAGGCGGGCCCCACATTCTCGTGGTTGTTGCTGCTGTTTCGGCCTTAGAGCCAGACACACTGGATTTAGGGTTTAGGGTTTA
>CAJNDV010031347.1:0-11090 GCA_905221635.1 Symbiodinium sp. CCMP2456 | reverse complement strand
TTCATGGGTAGTTATAAGTGGGGTTGTGGGGTCCCTTTAAAGGAACCCTTAAAGGAACCCCATAACCCCACTTATAACTACCCATGAACCTCCAAGTAGGGCTTCGCCGAGGAGGCCGTGTCTACTTGCCGGACACTCCTTGCGCTAGGGCCATCGAAGTTTGCCGGCAAGGGCATCTGATACGATCACCTTACACCCTAAACCCCAAAACCCNNCCACTGCACTTTAAAAAAAAAACCTAAAGCCCAAAACCCACTGCACTTAAAAAAAAAACCTAAAGCCCAAAACCCTAAACCCTAATAAGTGTAGGGAGAACGCTTCTGGGCCATGAGAGAACCAGGAAGAGGACAACGATTTGTAGTTATAGGGCATAGGGGCCTTCGCCGTTTTAGTGAATGAATAGGGGCTGTAGGCATATGATAGTATGTTTATATAGTCAGGAACCCTAAGAAATATGAGTGATAAGTATTCAGGCCGCTTGATTAGAGATGAACCCTAAACCCTTAACACTAAACCCCTATTCCCCCGTATACGCTATTCCTTACTCCAATGTCCTACCCTAAACCCTAAACCCTAAACCCTAAACCCTAAACCCTAAACCCTAAACCCTAAACCCTAAACCCTAACCTGATTTTACCGATTTTCCGATGGAACCTCTGGGCGATCTCTCGCAAATCTGCGGCGAGCCGGGATCTCGAACGACGGCGGAGCGGCCTTAATAGTTTAGGGGTTTAGGGTTTAGGGGTTTAGGGTTTAGGGTTTAGGGTTTAGGGATCTATAAGGGCTACTATAAGAGTTTAGGGTTTAGGGGGCCTAAATAGTTAGAAAAGGGCTTTGCCCAGAGAGCCCAATACCCCTTAATTAAGGAATATACCTTAAACCATAGTATTAAGGCCCCCTATAACTTAAGGTATATTCCTTAATTAAAGGGGTATAGTTAGAATAGGGTTTCTCCTTTAAAGGGGATCCTTAAAGGGGTTCTATAAGGGCTACTATAAGAGTTTAGGGTTTAGGGGGCCTAAATAGTTAGAAAAGGGCTTTGGGGCCCATTATACTTTAATTGTAGTAACCAACTCCCAAAGTTTCATGGGTAAGCATTTACGCCCCTACCTTCGGATTAGGATTAGGTGGAGGTGAGGGTTTACGGTATAGAGGCTGCTTGAGATGAGGATCCTGATAGTTTAGGGTTGAGGCCTTTGGCGTTTATTAGGGTTTACGGAAGTCTAGGTTTAGGCTTGCAGATTTGGTAGAGAATTCGGCAGGATCCTGCATTCTAGCCTGCAGGGTAGGGTCCTAGATTGCTGATGCTGCCGCTAGGAACAGTTCCACTACCACTTGCTATGCTAGGCGATAAATACTGTTCTACGGTCCTGCCAAAAATGCTTGTCCGTGATGCGAATCTTACTACCATGGCTACTGCTAGTGGTAGCCGTACTGCAACTACTGTTACTTCTGCTTGTTACAACTGCCACCACCACCACTACCACCATCACCACTGCAACTGCCACATCGCCATCGTGGCAACTAGAAGGTATTGTCAGCACACTCTGTCTGATGCTTGGAGGTCAGGGGTAGTTATACGTGGGGTTATAAGTGGGGTAGCTGTAATTATAATCCATATTAGGGGACTTATGACCCCATTTATAGCTACCCATGAACCTCCAAGTGTGGCCGTGAGCGTGCTGCAGCTGAGATCCCTTGGTGTCTGCTTGCATCGCCAGTTAGCCAGGCAAGGAAGCTGCGTAGTCTAGGGTTTAGGGTTTAGGATTTAGGGTTTAGGGTTTAGGGCTTAGGGTTTGGTAAGGCGGAGCAGGATATTGATTTCACGAGCTTCACGTGGATGTTGAGCGTATCATCCGAGACGGGTGTAAAGTTGTTCCCTTACAACTCCTGCGAAGTGTGATTTAGGGTTTTGGTCGTTGAGATGTGCCCTCAACTAGACGCTGTAAACGCGAGTCTAAACCCAGACCAGAATCCTTTGAGCCCTGGACCGTATTAGCCCAAATCAAACTTCAAGGGGTGTTAAGCTACACGCAGCTAAAAGCTTTCCTTTGCACACTAGCTGCTAGCTTCCAAACCGCCGAATGCGAGCACTCTGCTGCTGGTGTCTTGACGCGGCAGTTTGCACGAATGTCCACATTTCGCACCACCACCGTCCGAGCCGGTCGATTCAATGATTCAGGGTTTGAGGTCTTATGGTAGACGGTTTGCTCTGCATGTTCAAGAACAAACTGTTGTTTACCCGACACAAGATTGAATGGCCTTTAAGGGCAATGGATTTACCATGTATTTCTGGCTGACGACAGATCTGATCAGCTGCGACGCTCGGATGACGGCATCGAAGAGACACAGGAACGTGAGCTCCAGACAACAAGAGGAAGGAGGTGTGTCAGGCTGTTGGGCAGGGGGTTTTCAATTTCCGCCATTCCGATGACCTCTGACCACGGTTGTGTCCAGGATCCTTATCTTGAGTTTGCAACGGTTAGATAGGACAAGAACTTATGGTCATCGTCAGAAGAAGACCCGCAGTAATGCTTCAGGGTTTCAGGATGCGGCTGGTCTTGTCCGCGGGCGATGTCTGAGGCTTTGCAGTGAACTGCATGCAACACGCAGCATAGTGTACTGATATCATACTTATATCAGCAGCTTGTCTGAAGCCCTCATCCCACATCTCGTGACAGCTCCTGAGTCTTCACAGTTGCAAGCACTAAATATCAGCAACAGCAGGGAGGCAATACGTTTTTGGTCGTAGTACCAGTAGCATATGTAGCCAGTGGCCAACATTCGTATGACTGTTATCAGTCAGACTCTCGCCGTTCCTTACCGATAGCACTACGATTGCCACGGCGGTGACGAGGGCGACCACGATGACGACGGCTAGAACTGCTTGTACGTAACCTTGTAGCCATGATAGCAGGGACATCCCAAACAGTCCAGGATCATCTCGAACACTGCAGGACCTATCGTGTGCGGGAGTCGGTGCCCCCCCCCGCCAGTCACAAGCTAAAAGCGATTCGCAGGCTACTCCCCTGGCTTCTGTAGCAGGGTTGAGTGGTGTTTCGCTGCAAAGCCTCCAACCCTAAACCCAAGCCCCATGGAACCCGAAACCCTACACCCCGAATCCCCGAAACCAACAACTCCGAGCCCAGGTTTGGCATTCTGACGCGGTCGGCCTCCGATTGGGAGCAGGCATTTTGACAGCAGCTTCTGCTTGAGAATCCTTATTTAGCAGCTTAGATAATTACCTATACTATTTTGGAGGTTCCTTATTATAAGTATAGGATAGTGGGCCCCAAAATCCTCTCCTAATTATTAAGGCCCCTACATTACTTTCAGGCTTGGGGTTTAGGGTCCAGCATCCTGGGACTCAGTAATTCAAAAGGTTTTGTGAGGGTTTTACAAGGGGATCTATAGGGTTTACTATCATAGGGGCCTTAATAATTACCTATCTGATTTGGGGGGGCTCCTTATTAGGATGATCGTATAATATACCCCATAACCCTATTCTAGTTATGAAGGCCCCTACATTAGGATTCTACGGTCATGGGGCTTAGGAACTGGGGCTGTGAATGGCGTAACTATACACTTTAAGGATCATGGGACATAGTAACCACGTTTTTTTTTGATAAACAGCGCAACTAAACTCTACTTTAAGGGTCATGGGACTGAGCACCAAGGTTGTAAATATGGTGGCTATAATACTACAACCACAGCTCAGAAATCATTCACCTTAGTTACTAAGTCCCATGATCCTCCACGTAGCCGTAGCCTACACTCTGAGCTGTTGTGCTTGCCAGTGTCATTCCCATGCCCAAGTTTTACGAAGCCTTCCCTCCACATCGGTTGCCATATTAGTATAAAAGCTTAACAAATTACCAATATTACTGTTAGGGTCCCTTCAGCATATGTCTTGATGCTAAGACTGAATGTGTTAAAGCTCAATTGCATCGGTTCTCCTGTGAGACAATTCAGGGCTGCATGGGACTGCAATCCTGACATCTCTTGCAATCAATTCTAAAGTGGCTGCTGGCAATGACACAATGCTCCTCCTGCCTCAAGTCAGCCGTGTCTCAGACTGGTTGAAACAGTTAGGGCATTAGGGTTGTTCAGGTTCTAGTTCGCAAGCTTTACACTAAAACCTAAGCGCTTAAATTGTATAGGGCTTTGCAGGATAGACGGTGCACTTGGAGGTCCATGGATAGTTATAAGTAGGGTTATAAGTCCCCGAATATGGGTTGTAACTATAGTTACCCTACTTATAACCCCACTTATAACTACCCACGAACCTCCAAGAAGGGTTGAGGATTTCTCAGAGAGCCGGACTTCGGGGAAACCCGGAAACCCTAAAACCCTGTAATCTAAACCCGACCAAACACCAAGCAGCAGGCCCCTACGGCTCGATTTCCCGGTTTCGGTGTGGGCTTAGGGTTCAGGGTTTGTGTTGAAAGCGCTCCAGCATGCCAGTAACCACTGCTGTTGTGGCTGGCTTTCAGTGCCTTTGTATAGCTGAGGTAAACCCTAAACCCTAAACCCTAAACCCTAAACCCTAAACCCTAAACCCTAAACCCTAAACCCTAACCGTCTGCAAGTTGCAAGTGTTTGTGCACTGTTATGCTTCGACTCGTGGAGGGAGGCTACAAAAAACGTAAACCTCTTGAGCCAGGTGTAAATGATGTACGCTAGCAGTGGTTTAGGGTTTAGGGTTTAGGGTTTAGGGTTTAGGGTACAGGCTTACTAGTGCCTTTTGGCCGTACTTTCCTTGTGTCGTTTGTTCATCGTAGTCGAAGCTTCGCACTGCGCCCAGCTGAAAACTGCGAGTCCTCCGCTATGAGACAGGGTGAACGCCTTCAACAGTTTGGTTTACCCTAAACCCTAAACCCTAAACCCTAAACCCTAAACCCTAAACCCTAAACCCTAAACCCTAAACCCTAAACTGAACGCTAAGCCGTTTAGGGGCTGAGCGTTCCCTAAACCCCGTGCCGGCAGGTGTCCGGAGAAGTCCCGGAGAGGTGCAGCCCTCAGTCCGGTTTCGGGTTTAGTTAGGGTTTAGGGTTTAGGGTTTAGGGTTAGTTAGGGTACTTGGAGGTTCATGGGTAGTTATAAGTGGGGTGATAAGTAGGGGAACTGTAATTATAACCCATATTAGGGGACTTATAACCCGTTTATAAGTACACCCTAAACCCTAAACCCTATAGAACCCTTGAAAGGAACCCTTAAAGGAACCCCATAACCCCATTTATAACTACCCATGAAACTCCAAGTACCTAAGCTGAAATTGTGAGATCCGGTGAGGATGTTGGGGTCTGGGGTTAGGGTTTGAGGTTGAGGTCTCGGGGCTTCAGGGTTTTTTCGATTTAGGGGTTTTGTGGTTTTAGAGTTTGGGGATGTGGGTTGGTTTTAAAGGGCTTTGCTTGAGGTTCGGCCCACTTATTAAGAGTTTCAGAAACTGCGTAAACCCTAAACAGCCGGATGCTTGACACAGGGAGCCCCCCAATTTCAAGAAATCCCACCAGTGCTCAGTCGTAGCATGGAGTCTGACACTGCATTCCTTTCAGTTAAAGCTTGTTTCTCTTATTCGTATGAAATCTGGCGGAGCAGGTGAGCACCAGCACTATGATTAGTACATTTGCAACTACAACCATACAGTAATGCTTACCAGTACTATGCTCATTACCACTGTTCTCGTCATTCTTATCGCCAGTATCGCAAGCTTAGTAGTAGAGCAAGGAACCTTTGACTTCTTGTGTTGCTAAATCCAAAAGGTTAACCTTTTAGTTTCCTCGGAACCTGGAAATCATGGGAACCCCCCCTAGGGGGGCGGGGGTAGAGGATTATAGATCCTTTTTGTATACGCCTTATTAGGTCCTTATTGCTGGTAATACGGCGCCCGACCCCCTCCTCTACTGTAAACCTAAACCTTACGGCCCTAGGAACAAAAGCCCCAACACCTAAAAGGGCCGGCCCATCCCAATGTACCAAGAAGTTTTTCCAAGCACTCGCAGCCGAAATTCAAAATATAGCGGCAAATTGAAAGGAAGCAGTGCACAATGTCACCCGCCTCGGACATCTGTTAGGGCTTGATGCTGGAGCATCGTCCTTCAGTGCAGGTCTAATGCAGCTGAAGTTTTCGAGCGAGGCGCCTGGGAAGTAGTCGTGTCACGCCTGCCGCGGCAACGCCGACACGAGATTCCCCGATGCTTTCGTTGAGTGTGCGAGCGACTGCCCATGGTGCCATAGCCAGAATCGGGTGCTATAGACCCTCAGCTGTTGATAAAGCTGCGAAAGCCTACACCATAAACCCTAAACCCAAACCCGCAAACCCCTAAACCCGGAGGGGTTAACTCACCTCCAGCGCCCATCGTGAAAGAGGTCGAGACACGGAAGCCAGAGTCCCGAAGCCTTGTCCAGAAGCACTTGGCTGCCTGTTGGAAGAAGGGTTTTGGATTTAGGGTTTAGGGTTTAGGGTTTGGGGTTTGGGGTTTAGGGTTTAGGGTTTGGGGTTTTGGGGTTTGGGGGAACCGGAGCCAGAGAAAGCTGTTGCCAGCTTCATGGAAAAGCGGCTGCAGCTGTCAGCCATCCAGAAGTTTCGTGACGCAGACAAGTCGGCCGCCGGCAACGAAAACTACGTCTCTATGCTTAAAGCCTAAACCCTAAACCCCTAAAACCTAAACCCATAAACCCTAACCCCTTAACTCCTAAACCCCTAAACTCCTAAACCCTAAGCTCCTAAAACCCTAAACCCCTAAACCCCTAAACCCCTAAAACCCCTAAACCCCTAAACCCTAAACTCCTAAACCCTAAACCCCTAAACCTCTAAACCCCTAACCCCTTAACTCCTAAACCCCTAAACCCCTAAACCCTAAACCCTAAACCCCTAAACCCCTAAACCCTAAACCCCTGAACCCCTAAACCCCTAAACCGTAAACCCCTAAAGTCCTAAACCCTAAACCCCTAAACCCCTAAAACCCTAAACCCCTAAACCCCTAAACCCTATAGTACCCTTTAGAGGAAGCCTAGGATCCCTATAGTACCCTTTAAAGGAACCCCTAAACCCCTAAAACCCTAAAGTCTCTGACTGCAGAGCGGCAGGCGAGGCCAGCAGCGACCCACAAACAAGGGTGGCCCCTCTAATGTAGGGTTTAGGGGTTTGGGTTTAGGGTTTAGGGTTTTTGGGGTTTAGGGTTTAGGGTTTGGGGTTTAGGGTTTAGGGTTTAGGGTTTGGGGTGTTTGGGGTTTAGGGGTTAGGGTTTAGGGTTTAGGGTTTTTTAGGTTTTAGAGTTTAGGGTTTAGGGTTTAGGGGCCCCTCAATCATTGCCTATACTACTTTGGGGGGGTCCTTATTATAATTGGACTATAAAGGACCCCTAAATTAAGGCCCCGATATTACGGGGCAACGGTGGTGCATTTGAAGGATTTCGTCAGATGCATTTTGGGGGTTGAGGGCTTAGGAGTTCAAGAATGACTTGGACCCAATGGACTATGTATTTGCCTGGCACAGTGATTAGGTTTTGTACTAGGGTCTTGGGATAGAGCTTTCTGGAACATTTCGGCTTCAAAATATTCAGCCAGGTTAGGTTCGTGGGGTACACAGGTTAAAGACTTAGGCTTAAAGGGGTAAGGGCCTAATGAAGGTTGAGGCTTGGGAGACAGTTTATGTGGTTAGAGTTTTAGGGTTTAGAGTGTAGGGTTTTTAGGAGCCGGCATAGAATCCTAAACTGCAACGCCTCAAACCATTCTTCTGGCCTTGAGCCAACACTCAAGCTGCATCATCACCCACTGGAGGGCTTCTGGGCGTAAGCCCCTCATCCCTACTACCCTACTTGGAGGTTCATGGGTAGTTATAAGTAGGGTTATAAGTCCCTTAATATGGGTAGTCATAAGTAGGGTTATAAGTCCCTTAATAGGGGTTATAGCTATAGTTACCCTACTTATAACCCCACTTATAACTACCCATGAGCCTCGAAGTATTACCCTAAAACCCTAAACCCAAAAAAAACCTAAGACCCTAAACCCTAATCCCAAACAACCCTAAACCCCTAAACCCCTAAACCCTAAACCCAAAAAACCCTAAACCCCTAAACCCTAAACCCTAAACCAAGTACTACCCTACTACCCTCTGAAGAGCCCGATCTATCTGAGGCCTCGGGCCACTTCCTCCGAAAGCCGAAGCGAGGAGGTCCCGGTTGCGTGGGGATTAGGGGTTTAGGGTTTAGGGTTTAGGGTTATGAGGTTTAGGGTGTGGTGTTTGGCGTTTGGGGTTTAGGGTTTAGCGTTTGGGGTTTGGGGTTTAGGGTTTCGGGTTTAGGGTTTAGGGTTATGGGTTTAGGGTTTAGGGGTGAGGTTTAGGGTTTTGATATTCCTTCGGATGACTAGAAGGGTTCATCGGACTTGGTGGTCGTAAACCCAACTTTTCAACATTTGGGACTCTTAGAATGTAGTCTTGATCTGAAAAATCGAGCTCCTTGCTTCATGGACCCTAAACCCTAAACCCTAAAACCCTAAACCCTAAACCCTAAAAACCCTAAACCCTAAAACCCCTAAACCCTAAACCCAAAACCCTAAACTTTTGGGAGGTAAGCAAAGGGATGCCAAAAATCTTCCGCACGGGCTTTGACTCTGACCATGAACTCCTCAGCAAGTTAAGTTCAGTGCGGCCGCTTCCATCACACTCAGCACGCTTAGGGGGAGGTAGGGTTTAGGCTTCAGGGTTGAGGGTTTGGGGGGTTTCAGGTTTCGGGTTTACAGGCGTAGGGATTTTTGCACAAGGTTTGCCCATCTCGGGTCTGAAGAACGAAAATCCCCACAGCGAGTCAGAAATCCCAACCCGAATCCCAATCTCACCTAGGCGTTTCAACCTCAAAAATTCTGGGGGGCCGTAGTTGCATGAGTTGTAGGTCAGCCCTGGCATTCTGGAGGCCGTAGCATCACGTCCGCGACCTCAGTCAAGCCGCAGCTCTTCCTCGCAGGAGCCTTACTGCTCTCAAGGTCGCTCCTCTCCAGAGTTGTTTCACCTCCCACCGCTTAGAAGTTGCGAGCTGGCGGTGATGATGACCACGCTTCCGGCTGCGAACAGCCGGAAGCTGTCGTTGTTGTCGTCTTCGTAGCAGCAGCAGGAGTCGAAGGAGGACCAGGAGTAGGAGGAGGAGGCGGTGAGTAGCCAAACTACTAGCACTGATTGGTAGTAGTTGTCGTTGTCGTCGTTGTCGTCTTCTTCGTTGTAGTAATACTAGGAGTCGGAATCGGAATGGGAGTGGGGTCGAACTCGCAGCAGCTGCAGCACTGCAGCACAGAGTTTGTTGTTTTCGTCGTCGTTGTCACAGCTTGGCTATTGCTGTGATGTTCTGACACGAGATGACAGCTCGCTTGGCTGCTTCCATAGTTTAAGCCGTCTGAACGATGAGAGTGCTGTTGGTACTGTTGCAAGTGGTGTTCTTGATGCTGCTAAACTTCAACTGCTACTTTTGCAATGTTTGTTTCGCGCTTGCTGATGGAACTCCTAGATGCAACTCCTAACTTCAATGTCCAAAGTACAACTCTGTCCTACCTGTCTTAGAGCTTGGGAGCAGTAGGGACATCATATTTCAGCTCGTTACAATCCTTACCGTTACCCTGATCATCGCCATTATGGTCACCGATATAGGCCCGTCTTATGTCGTTGCCGCAGCAGCCCTTACAGGAACCCTAGAGGGAACCCTCAAGAAACCTTGAAGGTCGTCTACGGGCCTTTTAAACAGAGCTGGGCTGGAGCCCCTTCAACCCGCCTTTTGTCCGTAAACCCTCAACCTTAAGCCCCAAACCCTAAACTAAAAACCCCGAGCCATAATATAGTGCCGTTACAGGAACCCTGAAGCCCTACACTTGCTTTAGAGGAATCCTTATATATTATAGAGCCTTTATATGAACTTTTGGTATTATAAGAGAGCCCAAACCCCTATTCTAATTACTGAGGCCAAAACATCAGTACCCTTATAGATCCCTCCTGGGTTCCGCTAAAACAGCCCTAAACTCTAAACCCCGAAAAACCCTAAAACCCTAAAGCCCTAAACCCTGAACTCCAAAAGAGAACCTAAAGCCCTTGTAGGTTCCTTCAAAAGAGCCGTGCCCTTGCAGATCCTCCAGCGCTCCTTTAAAGGAATCCGAGGCTCGAAACCCCAAACCCGAAAGCACCCTTATTATAATTCCCTTATAATCTTATAGGTTCCTTTAGAAAGAAGCCCCGAAACCTAAGCCCCAAATCCTTATAGATCCCTTATAAACTTAGCTTCCTTTCAAGAAACCCCATAATCTAAGCACCAAACCCTTATAGATCCCTTATAAATGCTAAACCACCCTAAACAAACCCTAAAACCCTAAACCCTAAAACCCTAAAGCCCTAAACCCTAAAACCCTAAAACCCTAAACCGTAAACTCAAAAAAAACCTACAGCCCTTATGGGTTCCTTCAAAAGAGCCCCGCTAAACCATCCTAAACCCCTAAACCCCACACCCTAAACCCTAAAACCCTAAACCCTAAACTCCAAAACAAACAACCCCAAAGCCCTTATAGGTTCCTTCAAAAGAGCCCGAAACAAGAACAACCTTAAGAAAGCCCTTATAGGTTCCTTCAAAAGAGCCCGAAACCCTAAACTCAAAAAAAACTTAAAGAGAGCCCTTAACCCTAAACCCTAAACCCAAAAAACAACCTTAAAGAAAGCCCTTGTAGGCTCCTTCAAAAGAGCCCCGAAGCCCCTAAAACCCCAAACCCCTATACCTATTTAGGGTTTAGGGTTTAGGGTTTAGGGTTTAGGGTTTAGGGTTGCCTAAACTCCCTAAACCCTGAAGTATGGGGGCTCTCTGGCATCCAGTATGCCCCTTTTATAGCCTCATAAACCCCCCTATATGACCCAAAAGAGCCCCCGAAGCCCCCGACCTTACTAAGTCCCATGATCCTCCTAACCCCCTAAACCCTCAACCCTAAAACCCTTAAACCTAAACCCTAAACCCTAAACCCTAAACCCTAAACCCTAAACCCTAGGCCCTGAACCCCTAAACCCTTAACGATGCAGACTCCCAGGGCTTGGCTGAAGCAAGGCCTAGGCTATCACGGCATTG
>CAJNDV010031346.1:35743-49200 GCA_905221635.1 Symbiodinium sp. CCMP2456 | reverse complement strand
ACCCTAAACCCTAAACCGTTTGACACATGTTGCGACCATGGACTTCAGGCATGTCAAAGAGGCACTAGGAACTCACTTTGCACCTGTCCTCTGCCTCTCACAGACGTGACTTACATTCCTCCCTTCGGTGGTCCATGATGACCAGTAGCAGACACACGTACTTAGACTTGTGTGAGGCTTTGTGCTTTGGCATTCGAAAGGCTCAGGCTCCCTCGTATGGGTGACAGAAGGGCAACCGCTGAGCAAAACCTAGGGGTCTGCTGGTACCTGGAGACTCCTACAGGATCCTCTTGTCATTATACATATAATGCTTCACTACTAAACTCCTCTGATCTAGTGTGCCCTTTTGAACTGAAAACAACATCATGCTTTTGTAATAAATGCTATCATGGCTCCGAGTTGGACTAGAACTATGAAATCATAACGAAAAAACCATGATTCCCCAAACCATTAAAGTCATGGTGTCAACCGAGGCTCGGTCCATTTCGGATGAAAGTTCCCGAGAGGTCTGATGGCAGGCAACCCTCACGAATCTTGGCGACCTGAAAGATTTCCTGCAAGCTTTGACAGCGCTCTTTTGGGTTTCGGCCTTCGTTGGTCGACTTGATACTAAGACGTACTAGGGACTAAAGTGACTATAGGGTGTAGGCTTCAGCTCACCTTAGGGGCTTATGGGCTCTTTGTGCCGATAAGGCCCCACAGTAAAATGCACTCCTCATCCACTGGAGCGTATGCTCCGTGGAAGGCCCAGTGCTGCGGTGTTGTACGCTGCTTCGGCCTCCGCAAACCATCGCTGCGCAACGTAGCGTCGGCGGTGGCTGTGACCATGGCACTGACTCCGGGTGGACTCTCTGGATGCGTTTAGGGTCTCGGGAAAGAATCTTGATGGAGCGTCTGAGACCTGGGGTGCCCAAATTCTGAGCCGAAGACAGCACGGCACAAACAAGCTTATGCATAGCAATTACGCCATCGAATCGAAGTCAGACAGAATCATAAGAACCCGGCAAGTCCGAAGTAGTGCTTTTTTCCAAAGTCTCCGAATCGTCTGGCAATGCCCCTAGGAATTGTGCATACACCTTGCGGTGCGCGAGACTTGCCGGCTCCCGCTTCGTGCACGAAGCGGCTTGACAGTTTTCGTTGGTTTTGCCACCCTAAAAAAAATGTGCGAAGACCTACAGTTGCGAGGAATGGGAGCTGCATGAGCAATCTCCTGCCGACAGATGACTGCATACCTCAAGAGGGGTCACTCAAATTAGCTTTCTAGTTCCAGCTTTAGGATTTATAGGGTTTCGGTACACTTCTCGCTTTGCTTATGGGGTTTGGGGTGCGAGAAAGCAAGAGCAAAGGTTAGGTTTCCTTCACAAGGGCACTTAGGTGGCTTAGGTCCCGGATCCGCAGTCTCTGCGAGCCCACAAATGGGGGTTTCCGAAAATAGGGGACCCTAATATAGTACCCTAAATACTAGGATCCCTATTATAAGGACCCCAAAATAAGGTACCCCCTATTTTCGGAAACTCCCAAATAGATTGAGAGCCCAAAGGAGCGAGCCATGTACTGATATGCTAAGAGGCTTGATAAAACATGACCGTCAGGCGTCCGTAAAGGCTTGAGGATGCCTATACCAATACATATAGATATATATATATATATACATACATACACATGCATATACATGTGACCTTGTATGTATATGTATTCATACATATAAATACACAGGTTCTACGTATACACATACATATATAATTATAAACCCCCGACGCACACACACACACACACACTCTCTCTCTCTCTCTGCAATTCTTCGGCTGTTCCGAGTACAACTAGCCAGATCCGCAGCTCTTTTTTGCCATTTACGGTGCGGAGGTGGAACTTTCAGTGTGAGCAGACCCTAAACCCTAAACCCCTAAACACTTAAATCCTAAACCCTAAGTCCTAAGCCCCTAAACACTAAATAAACCCTAAATCCTCAACCCTAAAACCCTAAATCCTAAGCCCTAATAGCCCTAAACCCCAAACCCTAAACCCCAAACCCCAAAACCCTACAAACCCTTATACCCCAAACCCTAGACCCTCTGCCAAAAAAAAATCCGTATCCAGGCGGTGCTTCGCCTTCTCCAGGAGCCCCGGGGAGCTCCCGAGATCCTGGTCACGGCAAAAAAGCGGCTCAGTCAAGTCATATGGAGGCCTTGGGTTTAGGGTTTAGGGGTTTAGGGTTTAGGGATTATACCCTAAGCCCCAAACCCTAAAATAGATAGGGTATGTATTTAGGGTTTAGGGTTTAGGGTATATTATAACTATACTAGAACGTACCCCAAAACCCTAATCTCATTATTTCGGCTTCAAGAGGCTTCTGGGGCTTATAGGGTTTTCTGCAGCCCCATCTCCGAAGAGCGAGCATCGGGTGCTTCTGGGGGACGGGATTGTTCGTAGAGGTACATGCTGTGTGTTCAGAACTTGACTGCCTCGACTTTGATGCACTTACCGTTGACTTCAAGATGCATCATGGCGCTGGAACACAAAGACAGCACGTTTGGGTATGAAGAGAACAAGCATTGAGGATCGCAGGCCCTGTGTTGTTCTACTATATACATACATATATATATATATATTAATATTAAATATATATATATATATATGTATATATATATATATATCCAGTTATAGATGCACTCAGGGAACATGAAAAACACTAATCACTGGCATCGCCTGTGGTTAAAGAAGCTTGTTCTTAACTGGCGTCCTTGTCGACTCCCACCCAAAGTAAGCTTTTCCAGGCTGAGGGAAATAGCAATGTCAAGTCTCAGCCCCTAAACCCTAAACCCTAAACCACCCCAAACCCAAAGTGCGGCCTGGACAACGGCTTCATCAGCTCTTCGATTGAACTGTCTATGGCCACAAGCTTAAACAATGTTGTCGAGAAAGTCATGCACTGTCTGAGAAGCAAGTGCCATCTTCTTTTCATGATGATGACAGGGTATGTGCCGTACGTGCCATAAAACATCTGGAGTGTCATGTCAGCTTCCGGAGTTGCCGTAGCCTGCCACAGAGTCTGCTGTGATGCCAAATGCTTGGCAGGTTAGGGCTTGCAGTGACATTCTGCCACATGGAGGTTTCCTAAAATAGGGGACCCTAATATAGTACCCTAATAATGGGATACTTATTATAAGGACTCCAAAATAAGGTACCCCTAATTTTCGGAAACTCCCACATAGCGTGTACATCGAAGGACTGCTTGGTTGGCTGATTCTGAGCCTTCTGGAGTGTGACTGGATCTTGAGCCAAAGGCCTAAGCTAGCAGGCCGTCATGGACCTTATAGCATAACAGGACGGCACCTACACTTTTTGAGAAAACACTACCATGATTGTCTCTTCTTTCCATGCTTGTATAGATGCTACTATAAAATGCAGACTTACTATGTCATCAACCAGCAACAACCCAGCAAAGCATCTCCTCAAGCGAAAACCCCTACCCCCTCCTATGACAAATCGCAAACTCCGTCCCAGGAGGCCGATCCCGGGGCGTTGGGACTCACGCAAAGGTAGCGCAAAGAACATAGTTATTCGTAGTGCTATCACAACTTGGGAAGTTCGAAATGTTAAGGCCCCTGTAATACTCTTCAGTCTCAGGTCGTCCAACCTCCCATGACGACCATCTTTTTCCCCCGAAATCGGGCATCCAGAGCAAGACAACCCTCTAAGGAACATCTTCAGCGGAGCATTTGCTTGGCCTCCGAACCCTAAACCCTAAACCCTAAACCCTAAAACTCTCGTGCCACTCGTTCAACCCCAGAGCCGCTTTGCCTACCTGGACCCCAAATAACCTACCTTTGTATAGGGCTCCTAATTATAGATTCTTTGTATAAGTCCTTAAAAGGTATAGGCTTTTTGGGGCTTCAGGTAAGCCCTAAACTCTAAACCCCAACCCTAGGCCAAGTCCGAATGCTTTGCTGCACGGCTGTCGTCCTCTGAAACGGAAACTGCAACCGGCTGTGCGGGAAGCTGTGCCCAGAAGACCACCTGATGCTCGGAATACAGTAGTGCGTCTGTTTTGCACATATGCTGGTGCACCTGCACACGAAGGACTACTTCAATCCTATGAACGGACACAGTGTAGTACCAAGCTCAGATAGACAGATCTGATATGCATCGTATCTATACGCTACGCATGCACGCTGGAGTGTACACAAAAACACTGCCGGAACCTCGAGAAACCGTATAAGAGCATGTGAGAGTTGAAGTTCAAAGTCAAAGCAGGTGTTCTGGGCTTCAGCTGATAGGCTTAGGACGCCTGCAGCGGCACCTGCGAAAAAAAAGGGTTCTTGAGGGAGCAGCGAATAAAGTCAAATGGCCAGCGCATGGTGTGCAACTGCAAAGACCACTTCAAGGTAAAGCCTCTCTAAGCTCTGGGGTGATGCCTGCCTCAACTTTCCGATGCAAAGCTCGTTTGCTTCAGTACCTCCGTTTGCAAATCCTTATAATAATATCGCTATGTAAGGCGCCTGCAGCCCAGCTAGCGTATACCATAACCGAGGCGGGAATAGTACTCAAAGTAAGGAAAACAATCCTAGTAATGATGATGCCGTTCACAGCGCTTGCAATGGCCCTTTCCTGCTGACTGCCCACCTGCTCCGACCATGCGTCTCTATGCGACTGACAACAGAAGCAGACGGCAACTCACCGGTTGAGAGGAAGGGACATCCCTTCCTTCAAGTACATGTTCTGATTTTCGATGAACAATACCCATCCCTTCAGGGTGTAAGTCTGAGGGCTTTCGGGTCTATCTGACCCGATCTGGAACAAGGGGGATGGATTTAGGGTTCGGAGCTTTAGGAGTAATCTTCTGGGCTTAGGGTGCTCCGGCTCAAGGTCTGGAAGCGTCCAAAGGTTAACTAACAAAGACTGGGTTGACAATGTCAGCCTTGACGCCGTTGCTGCCAAACCTCAAACACCTTCAAGTGTGAGCCGTAGGGTTTAGATGAGATTAGCGTCTATATGGGCTGGTCGAGTTGGTTGGACACAGCGTCAGGCACGAAATACGTACGACATACTCTATACAGCCTACACAGAAGCTCAGTATTCTCTCCACCGGTGAGCGCCCGATCCGTACGATCGTCTGCTCAGCCCAGGAGTGCTCCGGTCAACGACTTCTACGGTTTGTTGGTGTTCTGATGTTCTTGCGATTTCAAGTGCTCACGCGGGGTCACGGGCTTTAGGAATTAATTAGGATAAAAACGGGCTACATATAGTCATATAGTAAATATGCGGTTTGGGGGGTATGGGGTCAGGGGATGTCAGGGGTCTAGGCTAGTCTAGGTTTTACGACTTAGGCTTCGGGATTACGCAGGGGTTTGTAGGGTTAGGATTCGGATTTGGGATCTCCAACACCCTGCAGAGGAACGAATCTTTCGACATGGGCAGTCCCAATAAGTCAGGGGTATTTCACGAGACCTCATCGATTCTTGTAGGGCAGGTTGAGAGACTGAGGCCCGAGGCTTGAGACTCTCCCAAAGAGCATTATATTGCCTCGTGCTCCGACCACCACAGGAACGGCATTAGGGGCTCTAGTACCCTATATAGTAGGTAACTGGGGGGTTAGGGACTACCAACGCTGCACATTCTTACCCGGCGCTCTATGTACTTGCAGTTCCCCTCAGCAGTTCCATGAGCCTTCAGCTCGCAACCCCCTTTGCATTAGCCCCTGTAGCAATGCCCCTTTGGCATCTCGGGTTTCTCACTCAAACTCATGGTTTCTGACTTTCCCCAAGACCTTCAAGTATTTCTTGTGAACGGAGCCTTCCAGGGCAGTCTTCGCAAACTGAACAGGGAGTGATTCTCTTTGTCACTGCATGTTCAGCGCCGGATCTGGCCGGCTCCACCAGTGAGGACTGTATTCACAACTCCTAGATCGCGTTCGGTGGCTTCTAAAGGCTAAAAGATGGGTTCCTGTGACTTGATGCCCTGGCTGAAGAAGGAACTCATCGCTAGCAACATGGCGGGGATGTGGGCAACAGGGGGAACACGACCTAGCCTTGAACCCTCATCTCTTATGCCTGGCATAGCATAGGAACACCAGAAAGCCCAACCTGCACATACTTAGAAGTGGCTTGCTATAATATCAAAATCCGAAAGGGGCTCTGAGGGTATGCCACTACTAGTTATTCAGGCCCCTTTATTGCCGCTCATTCCAGAAACAAGGGTTCCCGGAGTCAAGGTCTAAGGTTTGTCGTTTCAGGCTTCCCGGGTTTAGGGTTTAGGGCTACCCGGTTTAGCTTCAGAATTCGCCTCACAGCAGGTCCAGCACATGGCCAGAGAGATACGAGAAAACAAGCTTGAGGTTCTCAGGCGGCAGAGCCTGACCAACCCAGGAGCGAACTTACAGCTGGGGCCTTATTGCAGGAAGCATAAGAATCACAAGAACATACAGTAGCTGTGCCGCAAGGGGGCCTTATTGCAGGAAGCACCAGAATCACAAGAACATACGTACAGTGACTGTCAGAAAAGATGCGTGCCATTGGGTGCATAAAGGGCAATGTGCAGGGAAGCCCAACACTCACCATCCTCTGTGTTCTAACGAGATTTGCAAAAAAACATCTGGTTTGCTGCAAACTCCAAAATCTCCGGAGAACGCTCAAAGGGGCTGTCCTTCAATGAGACATTTCCACGAGGTGCACTGATATTCTTTCGTGGTCCCCCAATAAGGCTTTCGATTCTAAATGCATTGCCGACATTTTGTCCTTCAACGGGGCGTGGGGCACTTTGTCAGAATAGCGAACTATTCCATCATCTGGCGTGTAGTAAAGTACATAGTGACTTATTGCTGGTACCCCGGAACGGAAAGCAAAATAGACAAACAATTAATAGCCGAGCACACACTCATCCACAGCCTCATGGACTTGTGCAGCGTCTAGAGGCCCTACTAAAAAAAATCGGAAAGCGTTTCTATTATTAGGGTGCATATTTATCTCTTCTGCCACTTTTGAGGGGTCGTGCTCTTGCTCTTGCTCCTGCTCTGGCTCTTGCTCCTGCTTCTGCTGCATCTCTTGCGCATGCTCCTTTGCTCCTGCTCTCTTGCTCTTACTGTGCTCTCAGTGTATTTGGAGCCTCGAAACCCTCCCCCTAATTCAGAATAGGGTTTTAATGGCATTGATGATTTCAGGAGGATTCGCCCCAATGTGTTATGATTAGTAGGGGAGTTTAAAGGCGGAAACGATTAAGCCCCAATACCCTAACACCTGTAAATTCCTGAATCCGCATGGGAGTTTCCGAAAATAGGGGACCGTAATATAGTACCCTAAATAATAGGATCCTTATTATAAGGACCCCTAAGTAAGGTACCCCTAATTTTCGGAAACTCCCGCATACCCTCAACCGGAGCCTGGATACCACGCACGGTGCGCTGAATAAGCGTTGAGGGCTCGGAGTTCAGCGAAAGCACCCGCTGCTGAGCCTCACGACCTGACACTGGGTTTTAAGGCTGATGAATGTATATGTATGTATACACGTACCTATAAATCTATATCTGTATCTATATATAAGACTAACTGTCTATATGTTTCTACACATATCTATCTATCTATCTATCTTTCTTTCTTTCTTTCTATTTGTATATATATATATATGTATGCAACTAAGATTATATGAGCATACACAAGGGCTAACTGGAGCGGCTTATGCAGGGGCACGACGGGTGAGCCACAATCCCTCGACGCGCAGTGCTGTCGAATCACAGCGATTGACACAAGTGGTTGTGCGGCTCAGAAAAATCGAAAACTATGGGAGGGAAACATCCTTCAAACAGCCGCGAAAATGACATACAACGTATGTTTTGCCTGCAAGAATACGCTGTATTTTCAGGAAAGAAATTCTTGACGACAGTTCAAAGAAACAACAATTACTACGTGTAGTGGAGTTGCGATGGATCAAGATGCACCGTTGCAAAGTTGTAGACTGCAGCCCGACGAAGCTTCGATGGTAAGAGAGCCGCGTGACAGCTCTTCTAGGCTTACTGTTGGCATTTTGGTGAGACTGGCACGAGACCAAAACAAGCATTGACATTGAATGGCCTGGGTGCTCTCTCTGCAGGAATGGATATGTACGTCCCGGGCTGTGCGAAGTCAAGGCACTTCCCGGCTCCATGTGGCCACCGTGAACCCACAACTCCTCCAATCGAGACGAATCAGGCAGAAAACAACGAACGACTGGAACACTGCTGCCAAATTCACTTGCAACCCAGGCAACTACCAGCAGCGAGCTGTCATTGGATCCTCCGTGCCGTCCGGCAGCTTAGTCACCCAGCCGGCTGCATTGCCACGCCACAGTGCTGTCTGCGCAGTTGGCAATGCCTGCTCTGCACTGCAATACGCAATAATAAGCCCCATGAGGCTGGAAAGACACTGCCTGCAGCCCCACGGAAGATCTCTTGAATCGATAGGTCCGATAGGCATCACGCCTGAAACTTGCAAAGTAACGTACCAAGGGTCAACCAAGCTTTTGATTGACTCCAAACCTTACAGCACCCAGGCCAGCCACACCAAACAGGTGCCTGAACAAACAGCACTGCCATCGCATGTCACTGTGCCGTCCAAACTGCGAACATTGCAATTCGCCGGCCTTCCATCGGCAGAGAAACGCTGCTGAGACCCTAAACTCCAACTCAAGCTGATGTTTCTCCACAAGACAACAAACATGGACTAACGTCGCAGACTTGATTTCCAAGCAGTTAGTTTGGTACTCCTCCTCCAATAAGGAATCCCCAGTAGACACCGAACTTGCAAGCACCTCCATTCGGTCCTGAACCCCCGCAGCCCCCTTCAAAGCCGTAGCCCTAAACCCCAGGAAGCCCAATACAAAACGCTTTAGGGCTTAGCTCCAAATCCCAAATCCGCAACCTCATGACCACCAAAATCCGAAAGCCCTGCATCCACCTTCCAACAGGCACTTTGCAAGTCGAACCTCGGCTATAGGCGGAGCAATGTGTTTAGAGTTTCGGAGCTTAAAAATAGAACCAAAAAAGTTGGAACATCATTATCCTCATGCCCTCAAGCAAAGGGATCCCAGCACGAATCATCCTGAATCCATGTTCCAGCTTATCTGGGATTCACTGTAGTGTAAGGTGGGAGCTGTGTGTTTACACTCTCACAACTCGGACTCGTCAGATGAGGACTCAAGGCCTTGCGCTTCACTAGGTCTTGGGCATGCATGTGACGCCTGTGAGTTACAAGCCGAACACGTACAAGTAAACCAAGCCGCAAACACCAACACACGTCATGTGCAGAGGTGCATTCTTTGCAGATCTACGGCGTCTCAGATAGCGTGCGATTTATCCCCCGGAGAGCCCTCAACTCCTAGTTGAGGTGCCCAGCACTCCACAGAAACTGCAAGAGGCCTTCAAAAACATGAAACAAGTTCACATTCGCACTTGCTGTTGCTGTCATCAGCGTCGGTTGAGGGTTCAGAGCCTTGGGTTTATGGCCGCGAATATGCGGCCTGTGGCATCGGATTATAGGGAGGACTCCACTGTCACAGAGCGGTTCAGAATCCAGCAAAGTCGACTAAGACCTGACGGTATGGCGGAGATCATGCTTGCTAGCAGCGAACACTGCCCTGGAACACATTCGGCTTTGGCCACATCTGCTTAGAACAAACCCTTTACCGCGGTTTCGTCTCACACACTCGCACAAGGCTGGCATGGGATACAGTGTCCGAGCTTGCTACAGGTCAGGGGCATGCCACACACAACAACTGACAGAGAGCGCCTTTTTTTTCCCGGCTCTCGTTGGCAATGCCGCATCGTGTTCTGCAGCACCACCCAACCGGAACCGGCAGGGCAGAGTACAGAAAGGGACAGCCCCCATGTTGAAGGTCCCTTCTTCAACCACCTCTTCTCTGCGATATTCTCTCTCTGAAGCTCCACTTCGCCCCTTTTTGTTGGCTTATTTCTGGCTCTTGGGGACCAAACAGGACGGCAACAGGCAGTGACGAGGGGTGAACGAATTCAGCTTCTACACGGCTGGCCCAGATGGTCCGGGCCATCAGCTACACCTAAACATGATGATGACTATGGGTTTAGGGTTTAGGGGTTTAGGGTGTTAAGGGTTTAGGATGTTGATAATTATGATAGGTACGACCGCTGTAAGCACCCGCGACTGCAAAGAGTGTGCATCCATCTGCCGTAAATCTGAACGACACGAACCAGACCAGCAACTAACAGCCGCGTGCCCAGCCAGCTGGCCGACAAAGAACTACACACTACCCACATGTACCACGCAGCTTCAGCTCTGCATCGTCGCGACAAACCTGTTCCCTCGAAATTTTCTTTGAAAAGTGCGAGAAAAACAGACCCCTGGCACCGAAGTCTAAAGCCTCCAGGCAGCATACGAACCATGCGCTCCAGCGCTCATTCCCAAAGCTCTACCGCAAACAGAAGCTCCGGTGCACATGCCTCTTGTAGCATCTGATCTGCGAGGGGGCGACAGTTGCAGGAAATCGGGTGAAGGAAGGGACATCTTTGAAGATCCTTCGAAGTTTGGGTGTTAGTGCAATTGAGGCTGCAGGGTCAAACAGCAGGCTCCACCTGGCAACCCACCAAAACGTCAAACAACCCTGCTTCCTGCACTGCCAAACCTGTGCCGTCGGCACGTTGGACGTCTGTCCGTCAGCACTTCATTCGCACAGGTCGGGTGAGAGGGCTGAAAAGCTCCAACCTTTGCAGCTGCAGCATGGGCACTGACTCCGTCTCAGAGGGATCTTGGAGGGTTCAGGATTCACTGCAAAGCTCGGAGGCCCGCAGCCTCCACCCAAGAGTTAAAGGGCTGTAACCCATCCCGGCCTTTTACCAGCCAGGATGGGTCTTAGAATCAGCCTCCGCCCCAAGCCCCCCTCATGCGGGAGGTGGCGGGTCCCTGCTTGATGGTCACCTCGATGGTCTGTCTCACCCCGCCTATCGTTCCTCGTGTCACGGTAACCTGAGCTCCCGCCTTGAAAGCCTCTTCGGCCTTCTCCTTGTATGGGAAGGGGCAGTCTTCGAAGCACGCCGCGAGCTCCGGCGTCATCTTCTTCGCAGAGACGGTCTTCTTAGACTCGCCTCCAGCATCACTGGGAGCACGAGCACCTGCGGCCGCGGCCGCAGCTTTTGCTTTCGGCGCGGGCTTCGGCGCCTCCTTCTTGGCCTCGTACGGAGTGCCCCGTGGAAGAACGTTCTCTTTGAAGGCCCCCATCATGTTTCCCGCCGGAAAATAGTTCGCAACGCAGAAGCGGCCGTCTTCCGACACAGCCATGCCCACTTGCTTGGTTCCTTTCCAAACGACTTGGGTGAAGTGTCCTGTGCCAGGAGAAAACGTGGCCTTCTTCCAGTCATAGCCCGGTTGGTTGATCTCATCATACCATGCTTGGGTCATCTCCTCTGCCGACTTCCCCGGAGAAGAGCACCAGAAGATGTTCTGACCATGCCGGCCAGACGGCCCTTCCAGGCAATCATGGAACATGCAAGACCTTTCCTGGCATGCATTGGCCTGCTTCTTGGCCAGGAGGTAGCACTCGTCACTCCAGGTGAGGGCTGGAGCGCCGTGCTCGGCGCGGAAGGCGTTGTGGGCGGCTAGGACATCCTTCTTCCAGTCGGACCGGACACCTTCTGCTGAGGGCTTGCCTTGTGGAGGCTCCTGAATGATCTTTGCCACGACTTGCTTTCCGTTGAGGACAAAGTCCATGAACTCATCCAACTCCACTGTGCCACTCTGGTCTACATCCGCCGCGCAGAAGAGCTTCTGTAACTGGACCTCCGAGAGTTTGGGGCTCAAAGTCACCATCATCTTTTTCATCTCCTCGAAGCTGAGAGTGCCGTCCTTGTTCACGTCCAGCTCCTTGAATTGCTTCTTGATCTTGTCCACGGAAGCATCGCTTGGCAATGCATTCTTGGCCGCCAAGACAGCGTCGACACTTGGCCTTTGCTGCATATCCCCATAGACGTCGACCAGCGGAAGCCCAAAAGTGCCCCCTTTGAACCAGGAGCAAGCTCGAAGCTTCCGGGACATCTCCGCCTTATTTGCATCCACGGTGATGTCGCTCCATCTGTACTTCAGCTCTTTCCCATCGCACTCCTTCCTGAACTTCGAACAGAGGCCACAGCTATCACGGCCATACACGACCAGCTCTGCCATCAGCCTGCCAGGGCACGCGGCCCCCTGTGCACTGAAGCCGGTTTGGGCTTCCGCCAAAATGGCTGTTTAAGGTTTAAACTGTGGTCTCATGGTTCTTCTGATGGCTTTGGGATTTCAGGCGCAATGACACAGTGCGACAATTGTTTCCACAAGCAACGTGCCCGAAATCGTTCCCTGTTTTTGAGAACTTCCCGTGCCGGCCGCGAAAGCGGTTAAAACGTATCGCGAAACCTCGGAGCCAATAGTGCTGTCTCCTCTGTCGGTTCAGGTAGACCTTATACACACTTAAAATGAAGGACTAGCCCAAGTCAGAGACGCAGCAACCAAGCGCTGCCAGCGTTTTTCGGAATCATCAGTGCGAAAGTGGCTTCGTCATCATCATAGTGACACTCCCTCACGGTCTTTCCTAGCCGCTGCTTTGTTCTCTGCCAGGTGGCGAGTAAAGGCCCCAACGGCCTGTGGCGGGCTTTCGGGCGCGGCCCAGCACCAGCAGTTGCCTCGGACAGTGAGTCATTCCGCGCAGTTACTGTCACTTCACTCCCCCTGGCCGCAGCTGGGTATAGCCCAAAGCTGAGCAAGCATGCGTGACCTGCGCGAAGAAAGCCCAAATGTGGACGATGCCAAGGCTGCCAAGTTACATGCCTCGGAGGGCGATAATGCTTCGGCAGGACTTCACCTGAAAAAACGCACGTCGAGCTTGTGAGGTTTCGGATATGACTTTTCGGAGCAAGTTCAAAAGCCTCAAAGCACACATCCTGAGAATTTCATCTGAAGCTGTTAGGTTTCGATCTCGGGCCTCAGGTCTAGACTTGAATGCAGGAAGAGATTTGAAACGGCTTCCCTCCATGCTTTGGAGAGCTCCGTGGGTGCTTCTTGGAGTACAGGTCTTCGTCACATCCTCCTCGCTGCACTGCCAGCTTCGTTCCCATTGGCAAATGCGCAGTTCGCAGCACATCGACTTGTACACACGCAGAACGTGCACGAATACAGACGCAGGCCCGCACGCAAACACCCGAAGCGCACGAACATGCAACGAAACGACAGAAGACGAGACGCGAGCCTCAGCTCTCCCTTTTGTTACATTGGCCCTCCTTTAGACAGGCTTGACTGGAGCTCGACCTCCTAAACCCTAAACCCTACCCATCGGCCCCATAGTAGTTCCTTTTTGGGGGGGTTCATATTTAGAATCCTATAAGGTAATCCCAAAAAGGAACTACTACGGGGCCTATGGGTAGCTACCCAAGTGCAGGAGCTATGATACTGAATATGCAGCTGAGGTGATTTTTTTTTGTTGCGGGTATT
>CAJNDV010031346.1:4073-24558 GCA_905221635.1 Symbiodinium sp. CCMP2456 | reverse complement strand
CCCCCCCCCCCCCCCCCCAACAGCTTACAGCAAGCTCCGAAAGCGAGAAGACATAGAGCCCTTGAAAACTCAAGGGTTTGGGCGCCAGCAGGATCCGGGCAGCACACTCATAGCGCTTTGATGCGCTTTGGCTTTCAGAGGGCATATTAATATATATATATATATATTTTTTTTTTATTTATTTATTTATTGATTTATTTATTTATTGATTTATTTATTGTTTTATTTATTTATATTGTATTTATTTTTATACTTATATTTATATTTATATTTAGTTATTTTTATTGATTTATTTATATTATATATATGTATATATGCGCGGTGTAGCGGTTCGTCATATGACTCTGCACTTACTTCGGAAGGGCATCCAGTCCGAGGCTTCGGGCCTTCCGAAGAGCGTAATCCATGAAGTAAATGCCAGGCCTCAGCCGACGAGGGTGACCATAGGGTGACGAGGGTATACTTTCGGGAGCCTGCTTCTGCACATGGATCACAGTGAAGCATGACGGTGTATAGCTTCAAAAACGGCTACTGGTGATTCACTGATTGCCAGGGTCCTGCCGGATGATCGTTTTTGAACCCAGACTCTGCTGAACAAGCGAATCACCCTAAACCGTACTACTAGATGGCTCGTTGTCCCGCTATACACAATTCACTTTGAATGCGGGAGGCTGGGTGTCATCAAGCACTACATGCTCGAAAGCAAGCAGCGCTGCACTTCCAGCCTACAGCCAGAGTAGTGGCGCCGACGGAGCTATAGCGATTTGCCCACTTGGGCTTTCAGTACAAACCACACATGGGCTGCATAGAAGCACTTAAACATGCTCCTAGACTGATGCCCTAGACCATCCATGCCCACAGGCATGATCTCCAGCCAACTGCTGAGTCCCGCGCTCCACCGTCAAGACCTCGGCAAAACGAAGCGCTCAGGATATGTCATGGCACGCACGGAAGGGTATGAACATGTCTGCAATGAAAGCTTAACAGCGTAATTGCTCATTGTGATGCTTTTCTGCCTCATACTATCTCTCTGTGTGTTTATGCCCACCTACTATTCATGTACGTCGTCATTTGCGTCTGCAAGAAGGGCATCACATGAGCGGTCGGACATCCAAGGAATAGAGAAGTATGTATCTGCGAGGTCCCACGAGCCCTAGAGGGGCTTATGGCATGCCTACGGCAGCTATCCCGCAGCCGACGGAAAGACCACAAACACAAGGCTGTCGCAATGCTTGCGACGATCACGATGCGCTGCGAAATTCTGATCGCTGCTGATGCTATGGAAGTTGTTGGGGCATTCGAAAGACTGAAAGAAGCTCCTTCCGTGTTGCTTGTGCCTCCGCCTGGCTCACTCTATGGCACTGGCACCATGGAACATAGCTGATCCAAACACCCATCGAACGCAGTTTGAAAGCTTTGAGGCGATGGGGGAAAATGTCGGTGGGATTGGAACTCTTGGCGCCAACTTGGCGCCCTTGCGATCTGTGTACAACGAAAAAATCTCGAGAAGTGACGGCTTGCGTGGTCGGGCTGCCAATTTCATGGCACAATTTGCATCATGTAGGATTCTGCACAACCAAAGGCCAGCAATATATTGGGCCACGGCTGCATGCAATGAACGGCCCACATGAAAGAGGTTGAAGTAGCCATGCCCAAAGGGTCCTATGTACCTACTACAGAGTGGAGTGTAGGGTTGTTGCAGTAGGAAACACTCTTACGGTTTGGGAAAGTATCCCCCATAACAATACAAAGGACCCTTTGTGATTCCCATCCTGCCACCCTAAATCCTTTTTTTGGCATCCAGCCTGCAAGAGCCTGTGCTGGGAACCTAACGAGGGCTTAGAGCAAACCTTCAAGTCTGCAATGCCACTCATCAGGCACGACTTCAACCCTAAATCCAAAAACCCTAAACCCTCCATCCTAAAACCCTTTCGCATCCAGGACTCTTGCAAGCAGCCGGGAAACTCCACAAGACAGTGCGTAAACCCTTCAGCAGCACTCATCCTAAAACCCTAAAGCCCGAAACCCTCAATCCTAAAACCCTAAATAAAACCCTTAACCGTGCTGTCAGCCAGCAGGGAGGGTCGCCGGGGTCCAAGCGAATCCGGGCTCCAGCACCCTCTGAACACGCAAGGCCTTGTAGCCATCCTGCTATGGGTTTCGATAGGGTTTAGGGTTTAAGGTTTAGGGGTTTAGGGGTTTAGGGTTTAGGGTTTGGGGTTTGGGGTTTGGGGTTTAGGGTTTAGGGTTTGTAGCGTTTTTCCCTGGGTTGGGGGTTTACAGGGTTTTTAGGGTCTAGGCAGCCTGTTTGAGTGTTGACAATTCTGTACGTAGGGGTTGCTTGTGCCGACTTGCCTAGGGCCAGCTGCCGACAATAGGCTCCGTGTCTTCATTAAACCCGCATCTGCGCTGGAATCTACATGCGCGTGCCACATGCCAGGGCTTATCCTTAGCAAGTCAGCGTTTTGCTAACTGTAGAAGCGACACCGCTTCAGGACATGAACCTGAATCTGCTTTTACCCATCACCTGCAAGAGCAAATCAAACTCGGAAGCGTGCCGCGCTGAAACCAAGGCATTCTGGAATCCAACCAGAAGTCGTTCGGAAAACCCGACTTCAACTCTGCAGAATGAGCCCCTTCAAACTTCAACATGCTGGCTTCTCGAGACGTCAGTGCTCAAGCCATATGTAAGCCCAAGTCGAGCATTGAACAGCCTGAGCCCGAAGATGTCTAGTATGAAAGGGTGCCCGGCCCGGGCGTCTCGCTGCGCCCCCTTCGGATAGCCGCCGACCTCGGAATCTTGAGGAGGCCGTTAAACTAATTCAAAATTAAAAGACATCCTGACCTAGATGAGAACCCCCCAACTCGAAGCCTTTGAGCCCATAGCACATCAGCTATAGAAACTGCCTTGAACCATAGAGCTGAAACACCGCGGGAACCCCCCAACAATTGATCCTAGAATATTGGAGTCGTGTCAGAAACCACAAAAGGGACTAATGTAGGGCCTAGTCATGCCTCATCGTATAAGCAAAATATTTGTTGGTATACTCTACCGTGAATAAAACATTGACGACAGGGGCTACTGGGCCCCGGAGGCCGAGCCAGTCGCACTTTCGGCAGCCCTGAGCCAGGTTTTCAACCCCGCTAACGACACTCCGGACGTTGAAGGGCGGCCATGCTCACTCCCCTATGATCATCGTCACTCGTCACATATCGTCACAGATCGGAATATGATGGAGTGGTGTAGTTAATGACTGGGGGGTCTACATAACACAAGAAAGCACTCAAGCCCTGAAAGCCACCGCTATCGAGCGATGGGCATCGTGGGTGTCGATGCCCATGAAGTGACCCAGCCCATGGGGCATCAAGACCTCAGCTTCTGGGCTGCCCTGAATACCCTAGCTTGGTAATCTTTCAAGTGTAATTATAGTTATACAGCTATAGTCTTGTAGTAGCCCCGGGAATAAAGGCTGGAGGAGGCCCCCAAGTCCGTGATTTGGCAAGCTTAAAGCTCCGGGGTTCCGGCGGTGGGGCTTGGGGTCCAGAAACTTCTGGGTAGTTTTCTACATTAGGGTCCCTTGTCGGGTCCTTTTTATAAGGGTGCCGTATTATTTTGGGGACCTAAAAGGGGACCCTAATTTAGAGAACTACCCTTCTGATATCTACAACTCAGGACCGTAGTCGCACAGAACAACAAAACGAAGAACTGAGGAGATGGGCCCACAACCCACCAGGGATGCAGCTTCTCCCGTGCGTTTCTCATTGTTCTTCGGCTTTCGTCGTGTTAAATGTTAATCTCTGCAACCTCTCCCAATCCCGAGGTGAGTCATCCGGCTAGGAGCACGCAAAACAAAAACACAACGCACACGTATTTACTTCAAAGAGAGGGTGTGGCTTGGCTCGTGAGGAATCTCAGGCGACATCGAGGTCCAAAAGCAAGGTGCTCGAGGGTGGTACCCCGCCGACGTTTGCGGCCATCATGTCGTCGACATCGCCAACCTCGGATTAGTGGCGGCAGTCTTGCTCTCTAGCGTATTAGGGTATGTATCTGTCTATCTACCTACCTGCCTACCCCCTACCCGTCTATGTGTGTATCTCTCTACCTACTTGCCTGCCTGCCTATCAAGCCATAAATGCATGCATACCCATACACAATAATGCATATGAACATACATACATACATACATACATACATACATACATGCATGCATGCATGCATGCATATACATACAGACAGACATACATACAAACATACATGCATACATACCTTAAAACCTAGACACCCACCTACATGCATACATACACACCCACGTGCGCACATGCATATACACGTATTCACCTACGCTCCTTATGCTGTCTGTATATATATATATATACATCTTTCTTTCATAGGGCATAGGGGGTTGGTCAGACCCCCTGGCCCTGTGACCCCCCACATGTTATGGGGCGGCAGGGGTACAAGTAGTTGAGGGTATGATGTCTGCGTGAGAGGTCAATACCAGTTTCGCCATGATATCTAAGTAACACTCACCATACACTAGGGAAAATAACCTTTTTGCTTTTTGCTTCCTGGGAGTGCACCGTTCCGGACTGTAGTCTCGTAAAGCCACGACAGGGGGACCCGTTGGAGCTCTCAACTCCCCCCTTTTATGGTAACTCACCTCATGTTTACTGTGTTTTCTTGCTAAGAGCTCCGGGGGAACCGCTAGACACACTTTTGCGCTCGATCCACACTGCGGGGGAGCAACCGTGACAAGTGTTCTATGATCTTTCCTGGTAACCTGTTTGTTCCTTTCGTCCTTTGCTAGGCTCCTGCAGGATGTTATATGCTCCCCACAGACGTGGAAAACCCGCTTTCCGGATTGCCTCCATAAGGGGACTCAGCCGTGTGTATCCTCTTCTCTTCTGTAGTTCAAGGGAACCCCTTCGGAGGCACGTCCACGGTAGTCAAACCCAGATGTGCAACATGCCAGTATCATGTTCATCGTCTCATCATATACATGCTGTCTGTTACACCCTCGCATGCACATTTGGTCTTTCTCACACAGGTGTCCGAGCACTGCAGGAGGGGACGTCAGTGAGGGTCAATACATATATATATATATATATATATATATCTCTCTCTCTCTCTCTCTCTCTCCGCCGGGCATGAGGGTCGGTCAAGACCCGGGCCACAGGCCCACCCGCATGTTGTTAATGCAGGTGAAGGGGTGTGAGGAGCGAGCATAATACCTCCACTGACTAAAGTCATAAAGTGTACGATATCATATGTATATATCTATATGTATTTATATTTATATATATATATATCTCTCTCTCTCTCTCTCTGTTTCCATATATGCGCTTCAAGAAGTCGTTTGTGTGGGGCCCAAAAAAGGCACGGGGGTCCCGCCTTGCGGCTCAAGGGGCGGGTTTATTTAGGGTTTAGGGTTTCCGATTTATTGTTTCCTGGTATTGGGTTGTGCTTAGCCACCTTATTAGCGACGAGAGATCCCGTGCAGCTCGCAAAGACATGTTTTCCCTGAACCTCAAGCTGGTCAGTGATGTTTAGGGTGTATACGCTTGGCTTGGGCCCACCATTTCCCGAAACTCCCGCATCACTTTCGGACTGAGGCCGACAACGCTGCAGGTCGGCTGAAGGTGTTCTGGATAAACATGCTGACCCAGTAGAATCACAAGCACAGCAACGTTTTATCTACATTGGACAAACTATCAGGAGCCTTGGCACAGAACCGGTAACTTCAAATCTTGCAACCCCAAACCAAAAGCCCACCCCCAAATCCTAAACTAAACCCTAAACCCTAAACCCCCAAATCCTAAACTAAAAAGCAGCAAGCGATGCCCCCTCTGAGGGTCGAGGCGAGCAGCCCACCGTCCCTGAGTCTCTCACACCTCAACTGCAAGCCGCCGTAGGGTTTAGGGTTTAGGGTTTGGGATTTAGGGTTTAGGGTGGGCTGTTGCGAAAAGTAGGAAGAGCCACAAGGACCATAACAGCAAAGATTAGTGACAACAACAGGGTAGCTGCCACTTTGTCTTTGGGATCCTTATACGAGGAATGGCAAGGAAACCCGGGAAATCAGGATGGCTTTGAGAATGCTCAGGCGCCTTGAGAGCCGCAGGTTGGGGGTTCCTGAATGTGTACGGGCCCAATTTTGTTCTTGCATCCCGCTTCTTTCCTGCACCAGGCTTGCTGTACGGTCTGGCGACGGACCTCCAGGGCGGAAATACTGCGCGCCGCAGCAGTTGCAGCTACTGGCCGTCAAATGTTGATTTTGTGAGATTCCGATAGCCAAAAATCGCAGAGGGCTGCGAATGACAATCTACCTGAAGCTTTGAGGACCAAGCGGTTTCAAGACTTCGGCCGCTGCAACAACCAGTTGGCTAGAATCATGCATGAGTCAGTCCATGCGGGCTGGCTTCGAAAAAATCTGGCCACATGGTTTCATATTACTGTGTATTGAAGTATTGTGCACCCTTCCCCCAGCAGCTGGAAGATCTGTGGTGCAGAACAGCAACGCAACATGGAATCACGTAGTATTGCAAATGTGAGATTACTGGCCGACTTGGCTAGGTGTGATGGGCTTCCGGTGCAGATACAAGTCAGGCGAGGAGGTACAGAGGCATGTGGATGTCTAAGATGTTTGTCTTCGTCGAAGTCGCTGTCATCATCCTCGCCAGTAGATGAAGTCGCATGAGCGGCATAATCGGCATAATCAGCATCATCAAGCGTATCTTGTTCGTGTCGAAATCAGCGGGTGAAGCAGCATTTATCGTTCTATAGTCTTCGTGGCCGTAGCAGAGGCCTATGTCGTCGTAGCAGCTGCAGCTGCAACTGGTAGATACGGTTGCTGCGAGTAGCAGCAATAGTCGTCTTCCTTCGCCTCTCGCTCCTCCCTCCTCCCTTGCCTTCTCCTCCTCCTCGTTTTCCTCATCCTCCTCCCCCTCCTCCTCCTCCTCCTCCTCCTCCAGTTCCTTGTCCTCGTCGCCTGGTCGCGACGACGGGCCGCCGTCATGGCACGGCCGTCGTTATCGCGGTCGCGGTAAGAGCAGTGGAAGCAGAAGCAGAAGTGGCAGTCGTAGTAACGCAAACAGACGGAGTGTAGAGACGGTAGCAAGGGAGGTGGATAGTTGCGGGTAATTGTGCAGAGGATGCTACGGCAATTTCGGCTAGTGTCGGGATTGCGCTATCTATATATACATACACATATATATATATATATATATATGGGCAAGCTATTGGCAAGATTCGCCAACTAGGTCTGCACAGCCTCTTCACAGCGAGCCCACACCTTGCCAAGCAAGACCTCTGAACAAAAGGAAACGGTCCGGTCGCGACCCTTTCCGGACATGACTCGAGGATCCGGCTCCCTGTGCATTTGAATGTGGGGGGTTTCCGTAAATAGGGGACCCTAATATAGTACCCTAAATAGTAGGATCCTTATTATAAGGACCCCAAAATAAGGCACCCCTTGTTTTCGGAAACTCCCATATTAATTAGAGAAAACAACTTCACGGCCCCACGGCCGTTGCCAGATCGACAAGGAGCGTATCTGGCAACACAACGTGTCTGGCACGTCTTCAACCCTCGGCAGGTGCTTTAGGTCAGCACTGGCTCCCCGAAGTCTTCCCGGCGACGCTGCTCCACCTCTGCCTGGAAGGCATGTGGATTCTTCACCACATGGATGAGGTACGTGTGAAGCTGAAGAACATAGTGGCGATGCGTGGACATGTCTGGGGGTAGCGCATCCTTTGGGGGCTTCTCCAAGGTCTCTGTGTAGCACACCACGGAGCCACCGCTGCAGGGCTCTTCTTCAGTCCACGTGCTGCTCTCGCTGCACCCCATCACGCAGAAAACGGAAGAACGCTGCAAGAGACCAAGCTAAGGCCAGGGGCTTGCTTGAAGCTGAATCGCAACGGTAGTCCGACGCCGACTCCCTCGTTTCCTTCTGGTTTTCAATGTCCAGAGAGCTGTGCATCTCAAGCCCTCGCCGAAGCTCTTGGTCGGGACTCCCAAATTGCCCCGTCCACAGTAAGACCTAAAACCCCAGACTTGCACCCTAAAAGCCCTGTCAGAAGACCTACACAAAACCTTTTGGTAGAAAGCTACCGTGTACCAAGACCCACACCCTAGAGCCTCGTACGAGTAGGAAGAAGCTCAAACCTGGAACCAAACAGTGCTGGGTTCAAGCCCCGTTCAGGAGGCCCAGAAATCGATTTGAGAACAGACGTGAAGTCCAAGAAAGCTAAACCCAACATCCTGAGTTCGAAACCCCTGCACCTTAAACCCAGAGCCCCAAACCCTCAACCCCTCAAACGAGAACCCCTCAACCCTGAACATCTCAACACCCCTCAACCCTCAGCCGCCTCAGCCCTTTTTATCCCGAAGTCCCGTGTACCAGGGTTTCCTCAACATTCTCGGTGCTCAGAACTCTGGGGACTGAAAAGGCTTCTTCGAAGGGTGCCGTTCACTGCCCCTCTGAAGGGATGCAGGGATGTGGGTGGCACATTTTGGATGCACGCCTGTGTTCAGTCTTGTTGCTGTTAGGTTTAGCGTGTTAGGGTTCGGGATTTTGTGAAAAGGATGTTGGGCACAGGGGGTGGAACTGTCGAACTGCCGGGATGACCCAAGCACCACAAGAGTGGGTTTCAATTCAGAGTTTAGGGTTTAGGGTAAGAGTGCCTCGAAGGGCTTTGGGGCATGGGGGCCTAAAGGAGCTGCATGGCAGAGTGATAACCAGATCAGAAGACATGATCCAAGTAACGGCTCTAGGCTCTAGATCACCAGGCGTACCTTTCCTGAGAATCAGGGTGTTGAAGTTTTTGCTGCTGGTTTGAGGGATCTTGGATAGTATTGGTGGCACATCAGTTACGTGATTTTAAATTCAACCTCACGCTCTCTGAACTGTCGAGGAGGAGATCGTGCAGGGAAAACCAGTTCGCCACTGACCTCGTCTGGGAGATTCACCGACAAGGAACCCCTAAGCATAAGACACCCGCAGTTTTCTTGCTCAGGCAGGTGTGGAACAAGGATCGCTGCTGGACTCTCCAAAAAGGCCTCCACGGTATCAGATGGGGCAGCATTCACCCAAGCCTCTGCTCCCGCTTCAAAGTCTGCATCCAAAGGCCAGCAAGTGCGCCGTAGGACAAGTCCACGAGCCCAGCGAGGCAGCCGTGGCCCATGGGTCGGAGCTTGCTCTTGCTGCGGTTCTGGAAGACAGCTCTGATCGGCGCAAGGTCGGAAGTTGATGCATCCTCTTTCCGAGAGCACAAGTGGTTGAATCCAGGTCTCATCCACCGTCAGCTCCATTTCTAACTCGCCTCCGTGGTCTTCGGCCCACTGCCACAGTACATTTGCCAGGTGCTTCTCTGGGCTGAGCTTCACACCTGGAGATCGCCAGCCCGAGCAACTAAGGCAGGTCGGGTGGCTTCTTAGGAAACTCGCATTTCTCAAGGACTGGTGCGGAAGCGCGAAGAAGGCTTCGGCAACACTGCGGGAGAGGATGAGTGCACGGTCCAGGCCCTCGAGGTATCCAGCTTGAGGAGTCAGCTTCTGACCCCCATCCGGAAACACTAGAACGTGACCTTTCCGAAGATGACTGAGGTCTGGAAGTGGAACTACGTGCAGAAGGTCGGGTCGCAAGAACACTACCCAGTCCACTTGTCCAAGGATCCCCTCTTCTTCTTGCAGGGCAATCTGACATCGGTCTATCCCGAGTAACTGCTGAGCCCACTTCAACCGGCCATGACCCTCACCGTGCCACCATGCCTCCTCTGAATAAGCATTGACCAATTCCTCGACATCCTCGTAGCTGGCATCGTCCACCACGTCAACTCGCTGCAAGACCGCCGGCAAAGGGCCGAGCTTTGGACACGATGTGGACTGCAGCACTTTCGAAAGCTGCGACTGGAGGGAGGCTGCGTGCCCTTTTTCGACACCCAGATGGGGCTGGCTCGCGAGCGAGAAAAGAAGGAGCAAAGGAGCAGAAGTTCCAGCTGCCACAGGACAGAGGCTTTTGAACAGCTGCCGAGCCATTGGCTCAAGAAGTTCGCCAGACATGGCTCGAGGTTGTCCGGCAACGCAAACCGCAGCTCGCCAGGACTGGCCTCGTTCTTGCCTGGGCGGATTCGGAAGTTCCGGCCATCGAGACAACGTCGATGTCCAATGCACGTCGCGGAATTTGGAAGCGACTCTGGACGACACTTCTGCCACAAGGCTTGCTACAGCGCTCAAGCACTCGTGGCCCTCGTGGCCGTGCCCCCTTAGCGTCTGCCGCTCCATCCTTAAGATCTCAAAGGCGGAGCGAAGTCGATCCTTGAGCACTCGGAAGGCCACCGCCTCCTGCCACAAAGGCCGCTCCTTCTTGGGAAGCTCCATGGAGGCTGCGAGGCTCAGGAGCTCCAGGGCTTCCACATGTCGGCCCGGCCGCGACAGATCGCAAGGTTCAGATGGGGCCTGGGCCAAGGACGCCCCCAAGGCATCAAAAAACGCCGGCCAGCCCGTAAGCGCCAGAATCGCCGGGTCGGGCAGTGACAGAAACCAGTTCGAAGCCCACATCGGATTGGGACCAGCAGATTTCTCCCCCTGAGGCAGCAATAGCTTCTGCACCTCGAGTGCTGCTGGCTGCTGAAAGCCCATGACGAGAAGCTGGGCGGTGAGTGCTGCAGCTTCGCAACTCTGCCGCCCCATTTCGATGGCTTCCAGAAGCAATGCCTGCACTTGTTGATACTCCTGCGAATCCGGATGAATTTGGGTCCATATCCTCACGACCACCTCCAGCATGTCCTGCGAGCGCTGCCAATCCACATCGGCCTGAAATTGCAACGAACCGCAGCTACTCGCACAGAAATCAGGAGCAAAGTCCACCAAGCATGTGCGAAGGTAGCACCAGTTGCACGCAACTGCAGTCGATGCCCAGGCGGATATGCACCAGTACGCATAGCGCAACCGCATCAGAACCCGAACCTCAACTCACGAAGCCAACAGCCACCGCTGTCGCGGAAAAGGACATGAAATGTTAGGAAGCAGCAACGACAGCTGTCTTATGTTAGTCTGGAGCGAAAGTTGCAGGCAACTTTTGCGCAACAAGACTGACCTGGTAGAAACACCGGTGGCTGCAACGATACAGAAGCTATGGAAGCCAATCCAGAAATCGAAGACGATCAAGACGCGGCTGAGCTCTCTGCAGGACCCTGTAGGACAAGTCGTGCATGTCAGCCTGGCCGGTCGAGGAGGAATCTGTAAATTGTTGCAAGTGCACACACCGGGGATTTAAGGGTGCTGTACGTTGATGTTTTGGTATAGGGTCTTCAACAAGGAGTCAGTCAAGAACTAGGAACGGAGATTCCGAAGAAAGGGGGTGGACTGAGGGTCTCTAGGGACTCTAGGGGTCCAGAGGCAAAGGGTGCAGGGTTTGAGGATTTTGAGGCTTTCCTATAGTCTCCATTGGAGTTCCTTTTTTTGGTTTAACCATATATATATATATAAAGGATTTTACGAGGTATCCCCCAAAAGGAACTACAATGGAGACTATAGGTACAGTCGGCAAAGCTTGGCAAGTGTCTGCGATACTCTGGCCCTGCAGAGAATCTACGAAGGGCTGCTGTCAAATGGCCACAAAACCTCAACCGTTAAGGGTTTAGAGGTGCTCGTTTGCCTCCTCCGTTGAAACGGGTTTATAAGCCTACGGTTGAGGGTTGCCTGGGATGTGTCTGCCATGGTCACAAGATGTCCAACGTGCAACAAAGGTGGAACAAATCGGTGCAGCACAAGTACCTCTGTGCACCTAGTGATGGCCACCACTTCTTTTTTGGCGACCCAACTCCCAGACGGAGAACTCTTTTTATTTTCAGAGCTTTAACACCTGAAGTTGACCTCCTGGCCTGGCTTGAAGGGCTTTTGTTGGGTTCGTGTAGGGCTGTTTAACCATGACGGTGCCGGCTACGCTCCGATTGCTGGAATTGCGCCGGATGAACCCACTGCACTCCTGGCTTCATCGAGCCTCAAGTCAAGAGACGCGCAAATTGCAGGTGCTCGGAACCCCCTTCCGGCTCGCCGTGAAACATCGCAAAACCTAGCCGACCGGATAGCTCCAAAAGAATTAATCCCCCCAACGCATGCAAACAAAAACGAAGAAACCGGAAGCAACAAACTCGGCGCAGTTCTTTCGAGGCTTCGGTGAGGGCCAAGGAATTCTCCATTTCGCTCTGCTTCAGAGGCTCTCTGAAAAAGAAAGCAGCCGGGCCGGGACTGGATTCCTAGGAGCCACCATATGTGGACACTGCCGCTCCGGAACCCTAAACCCTAAACCCTAAACCCTAACCCCTAAACCCGCACAACCACAGCTAACTCCCAAGCCTCCCGAAAAATGCAGGTGTTTTTGCTTCCCGGTCCTACTTAGACTTCGCATCAACCCTAAACCTGACACCGAGTACACAAACCCCCAAGCCGAGGCCACAACTGAGAACGGCTGCCTGCATGGCCTTGGCTCTAAGACTCTAAGCAAGCACAGGGGGTTCAAAGCTGGTTTCGGGCTTCGAAAACCCTAAACCCTAAACCGCTCGAACTCGGACATCTCCATTTGGTCCGGACCGAAGCTGACAGATACTCCCTCGCTCACAGCTGGAATCTACAACGGAGGCCCTGGCCCACGGACTTTGCTCGTTTTTGTGTGCCTTAACTCCGGCCCGGAGCGTGTTTCAACTAGTAGGTGTTCGTCTGTGACAAACATAGTAGTACATCTGCTTGTAAACATATACACGGGGGAGAGGGAAGAGAGAGAGAGAGAGAGAGAGAAAGAGATTGGGACAGAGATACTGACAGCGACGGAAGCGGACAAAAACATCTATATATGTATGTATGTGTATGTACAAAGTATCATATGTTCATATTTATACATATGTGCACACACCCACGCTCACTCTCTCTCTCTCTCGCTCTCTCACACACACACACCCTGTCCCTCTCTCAAACCTCGTGCAAACACACGAGCCAGATTGCAAAGCCGTGCCATACTGAGCCTTCCGGCGGCAACGGTCTCGAAGATGAGTCTCTGATCCGGCGTGAACTTCCCACTGGGCCAAGGGCCAAGTATTTGGGGGTTTCCGAAAATAGGGGACCCTAATATAGTACCCTAAATAATAGGATCCTTATTATACGGACCCCAAAATAAGGTACCCCTTATTTTCGGAAACCCCCATTTCGGGCTCGGAGCTTCAAGAGGCTTGAACAGGGGTTGAGGGCTTTGCATGGGCTTGGGGGGTCTGGGATTTGGTGGCGGGCATGCTTTGGTTCAGACAGCCCGGCCGCCCTTTTCGAAAGCTCCGTTGCAAAGATCAATGCCTAATGTATCCACGGCCTGACCACAATGGTCAGCAACCCCGGGCCCCTCCGCAAAGTACCAAGAACTCACACCATGAATCGTACCCCATACTCAGGGTACTGACAATCCTCAAAAACTTCAATTCCTCATGTAAAGAAGTACAGCTACCCCTAGGGTGTCGGGGGCTTATACTGCCTTAAAGTTTGAGGCATTTCGGGCAAGGGCGTCACTGCTGGTCTCCCCTGCCTTCCTCTATGCGCACGCCCTGAAACCCTGCATGATTTCTTTATGGCTACTCTGCAAGTTGTCTTACTGCGGTAATGGGTTTCCCCTTGCTAAGCCGCTAAGCCACAGACTTTGCAGGGAAAGAGTTCGTGATGTCCGAGGCGTAGCAGAAGAACTCGCAGCCCATGTCACACAGCACCATGTCTCCGTCCTGTGAAGACGCAATGCCCCTCAATGTTTGCGAGACCTGGGGTCTTTGCACGTAACATGACGATGTATAACAAGGTCTTAAACCAGGTAGGTACCTGCATCTATACGTACATATATATATATATGTGTGTGTACATATAATATGTATATATGTACATATAATGTATACATATATATGTATATATATATATGTATACACACACCTAGTCGGAGTGCAGTAGGAGGAAAGCCTTTGAGCCCCTCCTCCAGCTTTCGATCGTTCGGGGCCCCAGCGTGGCCTCCGACAGCAGTCGTTCGTCACGGCCAAGGAGGTCCGGATTCGACTCCAAGGTTGATGATTTACGGAGGTATAACCAGAGCTTAATAGGGTTTAGGGTTTAGGGTTTAGGGTTTAGGGTTTAGGATTTCCGTGTTCAGCAGCTACTTGTACAAGTTTCGGGGGTGGTTCGATAGGGTCTGCTTTACTTTAGATGTACTCCGAAGTTGCAAGGTCGTTCGAGATTAGAACACGTTTCAGGGGCTCGTCTTACCAAAACATCGACATCGGCCAGACAGCTGTTCAACAGGTCTTGGGGCTTTGGGGCTTAGGGGCGTAGGGCCTGGCATCTCAGGCGACCTGAACCTTCGAATCCATGGTGCGATCTGGAAGCCTTCAGGTTGGTCCTATGAAGAGATCACAGTTCAAGCAGCCCGGATCGAGATGAGCAGAACTAGGATGAGCATGTCTGACGCAGTCCGAGTTTGAGGCCGTAGTGGAGCACCTTGGCTGTGGCTGAAGGAGACTCCTTCCGCTTTTGTTACAGTTCGGCATTCTGCCTGCCAAATAATCCCATACATCATACGAACAGTTTTGTATAGCATATGAGCGTATCTGAAATGTGTGGATATATATATATATATGTATATATATATATACGTAGGGAGAGAGAGAGAGAGAGAGAGAGAATATAGAGAGACAGAACGACAGAGAGAGGATCTTTGGCTTTGTATACTGCAGTAAAGGCCGTCAGTGGCTTTGCTTGTGAACAGTGGGACCCAACCATAATATCGCGCTGCAGATTTGTTGGCTTATATAAAGCCTGCCAGGCTGCTGGACTGCGAGCCAACACATTTTGCACAAGACTGGCAAAGTGCGGTGAACAACGGGGCTGTGATCCTCAACCTGACACCCCTAGCCCCGCTATCTGGCTAACACCATTGCACGAGCACCTCCAGGTATTACAGGCACGAAGGGCTCCATCAGCTCAGAAGTCTAGAGTTCGCAGATTGAGGCGTAGCAGCCATAACCTCAAACCCTACCAACACAATACGGACCCCTTCCTTACAGTGTAAACCTCTTTAAAACGAGTAGGTGCTTGAAACCACGGGTAGGTTACAAGGTTGGGGAGTTGGGGCCCAAGCAGGAATGAGTAGGCTTCATGGAGTCTAGGTGTTTTAGGGTTTAGGGTTTAGGGTTTAGGGTGTAGGTCTAGGGCTTACTCGTGAAGGCTTCGGGTTCAAGTTTTCGGGTAACGCAAAACCCCGCACAAGATCTCGACAATCCCTGTGCCTCCTTGACTGTAAGGTGTATATCTCAAAAAGCTAGGTAGGTCATTGGAAACTGCCAACATGCCCCAAAACCCGAAGGCTCCTGTCATATCACCCCTCCGTCCAAATAAACCCTCCTAGCCACCAAGTAAATCTGCAAAAATCACGACACGTCCTTTATAAGCATCTACGTACTTAGACTCCTAACAACCCCTCTTCAAACTATGAGCCCTACAGAAGATCAGGGTCCTAAAGAATTACCAATACTATTTTGGGGGTTCCTTATTATAAGTATAGTATAATGGGCCCCAAACCCTATTCTAACTATTAAGGCCTCTATGTTATACCCTCAAGAAGTTCCTTCCATGGGCCCCGACGGCCGAGTTGGGCCCTGAGCCTGCAATGGGCGTGTAGGAGAGAAGTCGGCAACCTGGCGGCCCAAAAAAAGGTTCAGAAATTAGGGCTTAAAGTTAGGGGTTTAGGTTTTAAGGTTTAGGTTGGAAGGACCCGGTCCCCAAAATTTTGGGCCTTAGGGGCACTGGGGTGTTTTGGGTTGAGGAGTTTCCCCTAGCCTGACCTCCTGAACCCTAACACCACCTGAACCCTGAACCCTAAACCCCTATAAACCCTAAGCCCCGAAACCCCTTAGACCTAAGTGTGGGGACCCGGATCGATCCTCACAGTTGAGGGGTTTACGCCTTCACGCTCGGGCAAGCCAGAAGAGAGGTCGGCCAGGTCGGAATAAGAGCATGCAAGGACTGAGCAGTGAGGCAAGACAAGTTCACGTTAAACTCTAAACCCTGCAAACCCTGCAAACCCTAAACCCTCAAGGCGAAGGGAAGAAATGTAAGGCATCAAGGTGTTGGTTTTTGACACTCAGACTTGGATGAACAGGGATCAGGGCTCTAAGGTTAGGGGGGGTTATTGAGCTCCTCCGTTTGGCACTCTATAAACAGTGTTGGTATTTGAAAGCGGCTTGGAACTTAACCGCGGTTGAGGACTTACTCTGCAGGTTGAGGGCAGGTCCTGCGCGCCACCCGTTCTCGTGTGGCCGGCTGAATGGACCCTGAAACAAGGCTTTAGGATTTACTACATTCGAGCCTCCATTGTAGTGGCAGCCGTAAGCAAAAGTGCTTTCAAGCTGATACCTCAGGTAGGGCAGTGCACCAACCTCCCTACTGTACACCGATGTAGCCTGCATACAGCCATATGGCAAAGTCGAGCCAGAAGCCCTAACCACATACTCTGACAGGCAACGTGGCATGAGAGCAGAACGACAAGTTTGAGAGTATGACAACCGACCGTAGACAGCGACACCGCCTGCCAATGTCGACGAGGGCCCCGCTCCATAATTCCGGGCTGCGCCTCGCGCATCATCGCCTCAGCTTTACATTCGCTTTGAACCGAAAACCCCATGAACCCAGTTAGAAGTGTAGAAATTCCGGCATGGTTATAGCAAGAAGACGTGCCCGCACTTTTCCAGAATGTGGAAAGGCTGTAGCTTTCGGTAACGAATGTGCCGTATGCTATGCACCAACACTAGCATGAACTTAATAGGTGAAACATCTCGAGTATATCTGATATGAAGTCGCAGATTAAGGTTTTTAAGTTTTATCCTATGTGACCAGGTTCTGTGGTTTTAACCCCCGAACCTTGCGAGCTCTTCAGAATCCAGGGTTGTCTTCAATCCGGGGTCCAGGCCATATGCGCATCAGAAGAAATCCGGTTCACGTACCGGAGAAGCCTGCTGCGAGGGCCTACGAGTCTGTGGTACTCCAGATCTCGGAAGCAAGTCTCAAGTAAGACCAACCCTAATCGCCTTCCTGGGTCCTAGGCTCAGATGCCTTACCTTACAAGGCCGGCTACGAGGATGCAGGGCGGCCTGATCTCCTCTGCGTTCTTGCGGGCCTGGGCCAAAAAGCCATGGACACGTCAACACTTAGGGGCTGAGTACCCTAGCCCAAAAAAAGTTAACCTTTTCAAGTAAAAAAGGATTATATAAACCCCCATAAAGTTAAAGGATACCTACTCAGCCACGAAGAACAAGTGGAAAGGAGCTTCCAGGGTCAAGGAACAAAACACCCCAAGCCCTCCAATCTTCGTGCTTCGATCTCCGAGAAGTTGCACCAAGGAGGCCCGAGCTCTTCGTCCTGAAAACTCGGGGCGAGACTTTTGGGACAACCCAGAGGACGATTTGCGGCAGTTCAGAAATATTTCGGACGCTTGGAAAAGCCTGGTCGGTAACGAACGCGGCTGGATCAGAAAACAATTATTGGCCGGTTACTTTCCCGGAAGCTGCGAAGCCGTCGTTAGATGTCGAGGCATGAGAGACCGACCGAAACCCCAAACCCACGCCAGGACCCTCCAAACCACGAACGAACGTGTCCAAAACTCGAAGCCCCTCGAAGTTACCCTGTATCTCTGAACTCTAAAACCCTTTGTTACACAGGCTTGATTGGAGCTCGCCCGCTGTCGAGATAGGGCCCTGGCTCTGCATTCGTAGACCACCTCGGAGCACAATCATGGTTACACCATGCATATATACATAATAAATAAATAAATATGTATACATATATATATATATACAGGTGCATATACATATACATATACATATGCATATACATATGCATATACATATGCATACATACATATAGCTTGAATCGGCCTTATAGGAGTATTGCGATGCTGTAGGGCTAGGGGCATGAGGACTCTCTACAATTCAGGCAATGAAGGCCTTCATGTCTTCTTCGGGCCCTCTTTAAGGCGAGGTTGCAACAAGCTTCCGACTTGTCTAAGCATCTGTCCTGGGAGGCTGAACCCAGACGCGCCCTAGCCCCTGAGCCCATTTCCACCCCATCCCGACATGTTGAGAGATCCTGGCCCCCCTTCGGGCTGGCAGTGTACATGCCATGCTTGCTTCGAATCCCAGAGTCTCTGAGCAGGACTAACCTCGGGCGGTTAGTATCTTGTCCTCACCTTCCTGACGCTTGGCCAAGCAACGCTAGTACCCGAGGCCACCACCTCTGAGCCTGAGCCCCAAGCCCAACTCGATACTTCTGACAACGAACCAGCACAGAAAGTACAAACATTACCTTTCGAGAGATATTACACGTAGCTAATACGGTACAAGATGACCTATCACTCTTCAGAATCTCGCACTGCAACTCCCAGAGCGTGTTGTGATTTTCCAGTCTCCTTAGCCTCCCGTTTGGAGCCCGCGCTCTGTTTTGCCGAAATTCCAGAGCCCCAAGCGCTAAAACCTCATGGGCCATAAATCCTAAATAACCTCTAGAGCGCTGAACCGTAAACCCTCAACCCTGGATGACCCTTAGAGCCCTAAACCCTAAACAACCCCTAGAGTCCTAAACCCCAGAATCTTATCCATATTATTCCTTGGGGTCCTGGTTATAATTATAAGAAAAATGGCCCCAAAAACCTGACTTCTTATTATCTTATGAACCTTGTTTCACTTGTAGTATGATGGCCCCCAGATCTTGAATGAACCTTGCAGGCCTTGTTATAATTATAGCATAATGGGCCCCAGAACCTTAATTCTAATTATCTTATGAACCCTATACCCTAAAAAAAACCCTAGAGCCCTAAACCCTAAACAACCCTGTAGAGCCCTAAACCCGAGAATATTATCTATATTATTCCTTCGGGGTCCTTGATATAATTATAGCACAAATGGTCCCCAAAACCTTACTTCTAATTATCTTATGAACCTTATGAACTTTGTTATACTTGTAGTATAATGGTCCCAGATCTTGAATGAACCTTGCAGGCCTTGTTATAATTTTAGCATACTGGGCCCCAAAACCTTAATTCTAATTATCTTATGAACCCTCAACCCTAAAAAACCGTAGAGCCCTAAACCCTAAAACAACCCCTAGAGGCCTAAACCCCTGAATCTTAAATGAGCCTTGCTATAATTATAGCATAATGGGCCCCAAAACCATAATTCTAATTATCTTATACCCTAAACCCTAAACCCCTGGCCCCCTGAACAACCCCTTGAGCCCTAAACCCCTGAATCTCAAATGAACCTATAGCATAATAATAATAATGGGCCCCAAAACCTTAATTCTAACTATCTTATGAACCCTCAACCCTAAACAAGCCCCAGAGCCCTCAACTCTAAACAAGCCCTAGAGCCCTAAACCCTAAACAACCCCTAGAGCCCTAAACCCCAGAATCTGAAATGAACCTTGCAGGCATCCCCTTATCTTATGAACCTTGCAGGCCCTAAGCCCTAAACCCCTAACCCCTAAACCCCTAAACCCTTAACCCCCAAACCCCTAAACCCTAAACCCTAAGCCCTAAACCCCTTTGCAACTGGCTTGCAACGTCACGCCAGGACAGCAGGGCTAAACCCTAAACCCTAAGAAAGCCGGGCCCGGCACGGCGTGCAGTGCTGCGGTGTCCACCTCGTAGGCGTCAAGGCCCTCGAACTTCGCGGGGGCGACCTTCCAGTCACTTAGCTTTCTTGGGGTTTAGGGTTTAGGGTTTTTTGGGGGTCTTTGGGGTTCGAGGGTTCTTTAAGAAGTTAGGTTTATGGTTTAGGGTTTAGGGTTTTTTGGGGGCCTTTGGGCCCTGAGGGTTCGTTGAGAAGTTAGGTTTATGGCTTGGGGTTTAGCTTTTTGGGGTCTTTGGGCCCCGAGGGTTCTGCAAGAAGTATTCGGTTATGTTTATGGCTTGGGGCTTCGACTCACTCGCCTCAGGCAGGCATGGCCTCACGTCGTTCGAGCTTGCTACCCTTAAACAGCTGACACATGCTACTCACCCGACGGCTTGGGGTTTAGGTTCGGGGTTTTGGGGTTTAGGGTCTTTTGGGAAGAGGCTCTTGGTACACTTCTGAGGTGTATGGTCCAGAGCATCTTGTAGGACATGTGGATGGGCGGAACTTGAGTTTCTGGCCTGCTGATCTCGTGGGCAAGGCGACTTGTTCAGCTGTTTTTTAGGTCAGGAAAGTGCCAGGTCGGCAAGGCTGAGAGATGTCGCGCTTGCTGTTTCCAGAATGAACGCCGCCCTGAGTACCCCAAGCTTCAAAAATCACGGTAAACCCAAAGCCTCCTTGAACTCGCAGAATCCGTGAAGCTCTCCAGCAACGGGCACTGACTTCGACTTACACTTTGATGGCCCCGGATGTGAGCTTCTTGAAACAGTCGGATGCCAGGAGGACTTATGGACGCTATGTAGCCTGG
>CAJNDV010031345.1:34452-49214 GCA_905221635.1 Symbiodinium sp. CCMP2456 | reverse complement strand
ACAAAAAAAAAAACACTCTTACCGGTGTATGGGTTGGGGTTTAAGGGAGGGCCTTCATAATCAGAATACCATAGACTATAGGGGCCAATCATTATCAGTACTGTTTTGGGGGTTCCTTCTTGTATTTGTAGTAGAATGGACCCCCAAACCCTATTCTAATTATTCAGGCCCCTGTCTTAGGTTTCTTTCGAGGGCTCCATACAACGTTCTATAGGGGTTGCAAGAACAGTTACCTATGGTCCCGCGCCGCCGGGTCAGTGGCCCCCGGCAGGCTTTTCATCCAAGCAAACAGTCACAGGGATGGTGATCGGCTGCATCAATATCCTCGAAACCTTCGGCGTTTTTGAAGAACTCTCGCACAATATTCGCAAGTTGTTGAATCGCGCACCCCCGCCCCGCCAGATGAGAATGATTGCGATGATGCTGTGTACATCTGTGGACAATGACGCTGATGTGCTTCCTGGATGCTAGCATGCCGAGTCACACGTGACTGTTGGTAGTACCACTGCTCTGATGCTGTTCTGGTCTTAGGTACCGCATGTTCTTCGTTGTTATTCTTGTTTTGACAGCTTGCCTGGCTCGATGTTCTTGCGTCTTTGCTTACATCGACGCTGCTCATTCTACGCTAAGTTTCAGTTGGGCCCGTTAAAGGCCTGAGCATGTGTTTGAATGACTTCCATTTCCAAGGGACCCGGGGAGAGTGCCGATATGGGGATCGTGATCACCCACTTCGTCATGAATGGAATTCAGGGCGGGTCGTAGTTCAGTGGAACTGTATCATATCCCATAAGGTTTAGACCGGAAGCAACTGGACGCAACCGGCAACAGTCATGGAAGGGGGCGCATCGCAAAGTCGGGAGAAAAGTTCATGCAATTGGGTGGACTTAGTCAGAGTTTAGGTTCTTAGAGTTTAAGGTGTAGTTACTGGGTGTTGTGGCAAGTTGAAACTGAAAGGGTTGCCCGAACCCCGAACCCAGGACGTTAAATCCTGACCCCAAAGCCCCGAGGAGTGCAACTCCTGGAATGCGATCTTCGATGTCACCTCCGTAAACGGAGGGTCTTGCAGAATGCCTTTCCACGACAAGGACGGGGTCATCGCAAACCTTGGACGTTTTTGGATGCGAGGTGGGTAAGCAACCCTGAAACCTTTGGGACCTACATAGTCTTAGGATATCCAACTCGGAGATTGAAGTTCTGTTTCTGGGCGCCCTCTCGATGTGAGTAGAGTAGAGCCGACATGAAGTACACGCGCTTCTTGACCCGAACACCTCCCCTTTATAGGAAACCTCTCTCCCACCTGCTGTCCTGTGGCAGGACTTGGATGCATGGCAGGTTTAGCCCGAAGAAACCGATCTCTTGTTATCCAAACCCAAAACCCTAAACCCCTAAACCTTAAACCCTATAAACCCTAAACCCCTAAACCCTAAACCTTAAACCCTAAACCCCTAAACCCTAAAACCCTAAACCCTAAACCGTTCCTGAATGACTGAAGGGATCCTTCTAATGTAACCGGGAGATTCCACTGCGACTCCTTGGTGCTGGGGGCTTCTGGGCTATTCTTAGGGTTTAGGGTTTAGGTTAGGGTGGACCGTGAACCCAAAACCCTAAGCCGAAAGCTTGTCGAATCAAGTCCTTAGGAGGTCTGTAACGTAAGCCATATGAGCCTCCTACAGCTCCAAACACCAAATCCTTTGAAAGTGTTATTCAAACCCCCTTTGAAATCCTTATGAAACCTTGTCAGACCCTATGAAGCCCGTATGACACCCTGCGAAATCGTGGCACCAAATCCCCGGTCCAGATCGCCAATGGAGAGCCGGAGGGGCGGCCCATCATACCTGTCGGCAGCTTGCTGCACACTTCGGAGACGGCGAGGGGCGGGCATTTGGGGCTCGGGGACCAGTACCCGTGCTTCGTGCTCTTGTAGGATTGAGGGCGGAAAACACCTAAAGATCCGGCGTTACGCGTGCATGACCGGCAGCGCTTGGGAGGCCATATTCAGATATTTACAAAGTGTCAGCACGGCCCGAATCTTGCAACCAGATACAGCCACCATGTTCCGCCAAGATCAAGCAGAGTTCCCGCAGCTGCAATCCACATCCCTAAGCTCGGTCCTTGACGAGTTTCCGAATGCTCTTACATGGTTTTGTAAACCTCAAAGCAAAACGTCCCAAAACCATTCTAGTCCTTCCCAGCCATACACCACCCTAAACCGTCCAGCCTCAGCGGCAAACTTCAGCAACCTCCCGAGCCCGACACACCCACAGAACCATTGTACCTTAAATCAGAATATTCAGCCTCCTATGGTTCAAGGTACATCTAAAGGGGTTTCTGGGCAGTTAAAAATCCAAGGAGTGTGGACGTTCACTTTCGACGACCGCTACGACGAGCCATGGTTCCAGCAGGTGCACTTGTCAGGACAGCGGATGAGGTGGAAAATACACAGCTGCGGTTTGCTGTTTACATAATCAATACGGTATTAATTACGTCGTGCTATATTTGGTGCTTGAACTTTGGGCTCAGGGTTCAGAAGTTGGTTTGGGGCATGGGGTTTCTGTGCAGAATTCGGCTTAGGGCTTGCGAGTCTCCAAGACGGTTGAGGTGGGGCTGGGTAAGGTTTTCCAGGGTTCCGAGTTGCCGGGCTCTTTTTCTGCTGCGACACAGAGGTCAAGGATCGGGCTGGGGTGTAGGGTTTAGTGCTGGTTCTACCCACTCACTATGCTAATATAGTCGTGTCAGTTCAATCCCTAAACCCCAAACCCTAAACCCTAAATCCTAAACCCTATTATAGTCGGGTCAGCTCAATCCCTAAAGCCCAAACCGATCCGCCCCTCTGCCTGCAAGGGGCTTAGCTCAGCATCGACCTCGTAGCTCGGCACAGTCTACATACAACAAGATGACATATGCGTAAGCCCAAACCATAAGCCCGAAACCCTAGAATAGCCTTAAAGGCCAGTTCTACGTCTCGTTCACATAAATGTGTCTAGATGTTTTTGTATGTCTTCAAAGCCGACAATGCCACGCAAAGGCCTAGAGCCTGTCGATGCTTGTCTGAGGCATCCGAAGTTCAGGAACAGGTGTCGGAGTCGGATAGTCTGCATATATGCTACAGCAGCCGCATGTAGCAACATTTACAAAACTCACTAAAAGCCTATGCCCACGGGAGCCGGATCCCCATTTTGAATCTAAAGTGCATGATTAAGCGGTACTTGGCTGTTGGAGTAGCACGCGAATTGCTGATGGAAGAAAACCTGCATTACTCAGAGTACCATATAATCTTTTCCAGAGTGTAGCATACTAATATGTACAAATCATCATGCATGCTCTTGTCCATCAGCACTACAACACCTTGACACCCAATCAGCTATAAAGCTATGTGAAGTTCATTGAAGCCATATTGAGCCTACCTACAGTCCGTGTGGCAGTTCCAGGAAATCAGAGACCCTAATGGGTTGATCCCAAACCAAGTCCTTGTCCGTATTCTACCCTGCACCCTCCCTAAACTCTTCTCCCAGTGCCTCTCGCAGGAGACTTGCGTGCCGAAGAATGGCTTGAGCGGGGCACCGTGCGGGTTCCCCCCGACAGGGCCGGCCGGCCGTTCTTGTGTTTGTAGTTTTGTTTGTGTTCTTGTTGGTGTTTGTTTCAGACTTCATAGCCGCCAAGACGTCCAAAGTCAGGCAGTTCGTGCAGCTCTCTACAGGGTCTTGGGGTAGAAATATAGGAAACGTAGTAGTCTACCGACGTTCTAGCGTGTCGTTTGTCTTTTGCGGACTACTGAGCTACATGGCCAATGACAATGGCCTATCGCACGCCTCATTTCAGAGGCTTCGCATCTCCACGGCTTTTTGTGTAAACTGCTCCCTTGTCGAAAGCCTACAGACCTAGGACTTCAAGGCTTCCGGCTGGTTCAGGTTTTACTGAGTGCCACAGAAGGCACCTCGAATCTCTGTTCCCCTAGAAGGCCCTACCTAGCACGATGTCCCCCAAGCCCCTAAACAACGCAAGGGCCTCCGAGACCGATGGGAGGTGAACAACCCCAAACCTCGAAGCCCCAATCAAAACATGCGGCAGTCTCCAAAATCTGTTTCAGGCTCTCACGTCGTTTCGACCGCTGAAAAGCGGATGGACGCTGGGCTGTGGAGCAATGTGCCTAATTGGGGTTTATGGTTCAGAGATGGTTGTTGTTTGTAGGTATCTGTGCTCCTACACGGGATTGTATTAATCAGTTTCCAAAAACATAACGCACGCTTATTTAGATACACATACATGTATTATAGGGGTGCACGCGCACGCACGCACGAAGGGAGGGAGGGCGGGACGGATGGATGGATGGGTGGCTAGATCCTGATGGCTGGATGGATGGATGGATGCATGGATGGACGGATGGATGGATGGATGGATGGATGGATGGATGTACGAGTGAATGTGAGTGTGTGCGTGTATGTGGGGATGGATGGGTGGACGGACGGATGGATGGTTGGATGCATAGATGGATGGATACATGGATCCATCCATCCCTCGATTGCTGTCTAGCTAGCATTCTAGTCCGTGTACTGAGTCTTTCTTACACACACTCACACACACACACACACGCACACAAACAAACACACACACAGACACACACACAGACACACACACACACACACACACACACACACTCACTCCCTCTACGGACCGCACATGTGCACGCATACCGTTTACGGAGCCGAGGAAGACCGCTCCGCCTGCGGATATGTGGAAACCCTCACCCTACAGCAGCCGCCGGGCTTAAAGCAACATGGTTTAGGGTTTAGGCTACCGAAGAGAATGCAGAGAAGGTTGGGTAGTGGAAGGCTCGGGGGACTTGCTGAAAGGCTGTCCCACTGAAAACCAACTCACGAAGCCCACTGATACTATGGAGCCTTTTCTACCGATTTCAAGAGGAGGGGATCTGTTTCCATGGAGTCAAGTGGCTAGGTTTTCGTCAAAGCGGCCCCAGCACCTAAGTCGCTGGAAATCCAAACGGCTCAGACCCGGGAATCGCAGGATCCGCGATAGCAATACAAACTCAGTCTGAAACCTTACAGTTCAGTTTTCAGTTGGGTAGATTGGCTGAGGCAGTTGTAATTCCGGTGCACTGGAACCCCGAAACACAAACAGTGGCAATCTAAACGTAACACTGAAGCCTCAAGCCTCTGAACAGAAGGAAACCTAGCTAATCCCACTGTGAAGTCTGAACCTCAAATCCTATATGTTCTCGAATTAGCCCCGCAGAAACCTTAAATCACGCTTCAAGTCAAGTCAAAGTCGAACCCCAGCCTGGGACCTCGCGCAGACACACTAGGTTGTACTTTTTCGGGTGCAGGGTTTAGGGATCTTAACACCTTAGACTGCACCATAGACTCTAAGCCCGCAGCAGAGAGCAGTGACTCTAAACTTACCTCTCCTTGAATCCTGTAATTACCCCCTCCGACACAGGTCATCGGACGAGGCAGAACAAGGGTGCGAAGAAGATGAAGTCACAGGCTGGAGGGGCAGTGGTTCAGGGGTTTTGGCTCGTGCTGCCTTGAGAACCGTTGGGCAGATGGGTTTAGCGTTTACGGTGCTAGGGTTTGCATAGGGTGCCAGGGTTTAGGGTTTAGGGTACTAGGGTTTTCACAGGGTGCTAGGGTTTAGGGTGTTGGGTGCTAGGGTTTAGGGTTTATGGTGCTAGGGTTTACATAGGGTGCTAGGGCTTACATAGGGTGCTAGTGTTGAGGGTTTAGGGTACTAGGGTTTACATAGGGTGCTAGGGTGTAGGGTGTAGGTAGGGTACTAGGGTTTACGTAGGGCGCTAGGGTTTAGTGGTTTCGGGTGCTAGCTAGGGTTGCCTGTTCGTCGACAGATGCGATCCTTGTACCCCTAAATGTGTAATCCCGAGCTTCAATTCCAAGCGAGACCCTTGAGACCTAGAACTTGATCCTCTCATTCCCAAGACTCCTCAACGGTGTCGAAGGGCACTGTACTGTGTGGTATGAAGGTCCTCATCCCGAATAACATCCCGAACCCGAAGCCCTCAACCCTATGCCTAGTGAACAGATAGCTCCAGAGCCACCAGGCCGACAAGTGGGAGGCGCAGCAGAGACGGAGGTTGCTGCCGCGATTGGTTAGGGAGTGGGGGCGTGAGGGTTGGCGGTCTTGGGTGAAGGGTTTGAGGTGTAAATCTGCATGTGTGTATATACATTTTGGTATCGAGAGTCATAACGTTGTCCAAACTGCATACATACACAATTGATTAAAAGAAACACATCTACATACGCACATTCAGAACAAGTAGATAAATAGATAGAGTAAAGAAAGACAGAGACCAATATAGAAGCAATACATGTTTATATGTCTGTGTCATGAAATTTGGCATTAGGTGTTGGCATTGCCACCGAAACAGCCAGGCGACGCTACTTCGAGGGCACACCCGAGAAGTTTAAGTGGTGGATCGCAGCTCACCTGAACCCTAAACCCTGCTTTGATCAGCTGGGTTCTTGCTAAGGGTTTATCGGCCTTAAGGACCTTGTTAAGGATTGGCTAAATCTTTGTGAAGTATGTTGTAACTGTCTTGTAAGTCAGTAATAACCAAGGAGAAAGCTATCCTTAACCCTAAACCTTAAACCCTAAATCCTAAACCCTAAACCCCAAACCCTAAATCCTAAATCCTTAACCCTAAACCCTAAACCCCAAACCCCAAAAGCTAACCTGCCCTTAAGCAGAGGGAGACTCCAGGGCTCCAGGCACTTAGCAACTGCGGGGATCCCGGTGAATCCCGGTTTAGCCTTTAGTTTGTTTTCCTTGTTGTTTCTAGGGTGTAGGGTCTAGGATTTGGGGTTTCGGATTTAGGACTTAGGGTTTAAAGTTTAGGGTTTAGGGTTTAGCGTTCTATGGTGTAGGGTTTAGGGTTGTAGGCTGTAGTGTTTAGGGTTTAGGCTTTAGGGTTGAGGGTGTAGGGGTTAGGGAAATAAGAAGCACGAATAATTCGTAATAGTGTTCCTCAGGGCTCCTTGTTATGGCTGTGCTATAAAATTCACCAAGACCCCTATTCCAAATCTTAGGGCCCCTACCTGTGTAAGCAAAGCCGTGCCCTAAAGGCCAAACTCAAGACTTTCAAGTCCTGAATTCCAAGGCTCTGCAAGCCCTAATGTCGAAGTTCTTATCTTCCTGAGTGTAGCTTCACTGTCCTACACAACCTTCGAAGGGCTACCGACATCGACCACTCAGCCGGCCCTGAACCATAGAGGGGCCTGAATAATTACCTATACTATTTGGGGGGTTCCTTATTATGATTATAGTTTACACCAAAACCCTATTCTAATTATTTGTTACAACCCGCAACACTCAACCGCAAAGAGTGGCTGCCAAGATCTCCTCGCAGCTACTGTTCTGAGGTTGGGAGTCTTTGTGTAAACTTTAAAACCCCAAGTTCAAGAGGTGTTCGACTCTTATACCCCGAAAACGAGCCTTGCTAGCCTTCTTCAGCTCAGGATTGGCTACTCGGAGACGAACATGGTCTCCAAGCTAAAGTGTGAGGGGAGTTGGTGTGGATCGACCCCCAACCCTAAACGCTAGGGGTTACGGTTTCAGACAGGGCTGGAGGATTTAGGCAGGCAGTGTTTCGGAATGTGGCATTCGGCGCAGCCCGTGTCGAGGTGTTCCATCGTTGAGGATTTGGAAGAGCTGAGTAATTTCCCATGAACTCCAAAATGCAAGATTGAGGACACCTTACTGGGACATCTAGTGTAAACCACGGCATTCCTCAACTTACTATTTGGGGCCCGCTACAGTCTGAAAGAATTACAAAGCTGTACAACCGCTGAACTCCTAAACTTAAAACCGAAGTTCGGATGTCGACGATGCGCAAGGTCTAGAAAGCACGCTGCTCCCCAAAGCGCACCAGCGCACGGGGAAGAAGTGGTGCTGGCTGGGGGCTCAGTGGCGTTATAGACAGACAGCGAAAGCAAAAGCACCGCCTTCGCTTGGACGATCTCATGCGTCATTACTGCAAATCCCCCCTCAACACTCTGCTCGCAAAATTGCCCACGAATCTGTAAAAAACGGCATATACCATGAGCATTTGTTTACGTGATTCACGTTACCATTTGGACCCATAGCGAATAGTATAGTTTTCTTAATATGGTAACATTGTCCACCCAGTCGCAACGCAAATTGTCGTGGCTAGCACCCTTGCCACCTTCAGTATTGCTACCCGTGGTCTTGCAAATTTCACATTTGGTATGAGCATTGTGTTGTCGTTCATACCTATCTTTGTCACCATCATGTTGGTTATTGCTGTTGGGATTGCAGGGTCTGGAGCCCAAAATCTTGCGAAATGAGGTCTTCCAAACGACTGAAAGGAGCCGTCGAAATCTCCGAAGAAGGTCCAATGCCCAGCAGCTTCTGGGTGTACTCACAAGAGCTGCATGGGGTGTGTGAGTGGCTCCTCACTTATGTTGGCTTGGGCTCTTTTTAATTACTTATTCCGGACCTGAACACTGACACTTCATGTGCACAAAGAGATGTTGAAAAATCTTAGGGTTTAGGGTTTAGAGTGCTTGATTTAACCAGGTCGCCAGCAGTACCAGTACGCCCCTTCTTGTTTCGGGCCTCCCCACCAGAAACTGGGTAAGAGGCAAAAGGTGCCCTTGCTAATCAGCAAGTACTGCGGAACCTTAGACCCTAAACGACACACACACACACACATACATACGTACGTACATACATACATACATACATACATACATACATACATACATATATGTATATACATATATTTGTAGGTATATATGAATATATAGGTTTACATGACAACAAGAGCAAACATAAAATGCATAAATAATCAAGTATATAAGACAACAAAGCCGGAAGTGCATAGATACGCAAATAAGTAAGTTAACAGAATTATATACATATTATGTATGCGAGAGCATATGATGGATCCTTTCATAGTTTGAGGGACCCCCGAAGCCTAAAGGCCTAAACCTTAGGCCCCGGACCCTGAAACCTGAACCCTGACGCCCAAGCCCTGAAGCCCGAACCCTGAAGCCTGAACGCTAAACCGTAAGCCCTAAACCCTGCTTAGATTCCAAGCCCTGAGCCCTGACACAAGCCCGAAGTGTCAGCCACAAGCCCGAAGTTCGGGTCTTGCGATCGGCGCCTTTTGGGGTTTCACGTCTGAGGGTTTAGGGTTCGGGATTCAGGGTATTTAGGGCTTGTTCAGGGGTTCAGGGCTTAGGGCTTTTGGCCTCTTCAACCTGTTTCTTTGTTTGGAGCGTGCTTGGTAGGGTTGGCCACTCCAAACTTCCATGACAGAGGTAATGTTCCCACGGCAGAGGTAATGTTGAGGTATGCATAGACATGCAGCAGTCTCCTCTCATAGTCCCTGTACAGTTCTGCTATAGCATAGGCCACAACTCTATTCTAATTGGTAAGGCCCACATCTTACTGCAGCCGTTGTGGGGCGCGTTTCTGGATTGGAGTTCGACGACTCCTTGGCATTCAGTGCATCCCAAACCTCAAACTCTGGCAGACTAGAAGAAATCCCACTGAACTTGCAACACAACGTCCGCCCCATGCTCAGGCGAAGTGTTCATACAAGGGAACGAGGCCCAGCAGAATGTTTCTCGTCCAAAGCATGGTGTTCCGAGGTTTAGGGTTTAAGGTTTTGGGTTTTTGGTGTTTAGGGTGAGCAGTAGTCTTCCAGGGTTCAGGGTTTAAGGTTTAGGGTTTTGGGTTTAGGGTGAGCAGTAGTGTGCCTTTGATGGTTCCTTTCCTACAGACTGTTGTTGTAAGGGTAAGATGTGTTGGAGGGTCTGGGGGGCTGAACACTTCCGTTCTTTATGGTTGGGTTTTGGGTTTAGGGTTTTGGGTTTGTCTTCCTAACTGCAAGGGGTACTGTAGGGGTTATAAGGGTCACTGTAAGATTGACGGTCGTGACAGTCTTTGGAACATGCGAAGGCTTGCATTTCTTTCTTGGGGCTGTAGGTTGGGTACTGTTACATCAGGCTTTCTGCTTGAGGGACATGTGGTGAATAACAAAATGTGTGGTCTGCGAGCGCTCTAGTTGTTTAGGGTCTATGATTTCCTGGCCGACACCTTCATAGCAGCTTAGCGGTATTTCGACTGTGCAAACCAATCTTGCCCAGTACAGTTCAGTCAAGACCCCCTTGGAGAATGACATCATTCCGGCTCCAGTTTTGTAGGCACGCTCTCCGATTGTTGCAGCTTTTCAAGAGCTGTCGGTCAAACCAACCAAAGCAGCATCCCGGTTAAACCTCCATGGTCCCACTCGTGCGCTTTACCATGGCACTTGCGCACATCTTTTGCCGGCGAGCGTCCTACACATGGGCAGTTCTCTAAATTCGGATCCCTTTAGAATTCCTTTCTATAAGGGTGCCGTACTGTATTGGGGACCTAAGAAGGGACCCTGATTTAGAAAACTACCACATTCTTTCTCTGACATGCGGAAGACCCGACCCAGGGCCGAATGAACCGTTGAACGAAGCTAGGTTCCCCTAGCACCCTTTTGCCCTTTGTCTTTTTTGGGTCCCTTCTTAAAACCAAATAGTAGGAAAAAGGGCACCCTTATTATTAAGGGGCTACGGGGGAACTTAGGAAGAATGAACGGATAACTTCCGCAACCAAGTTGGCAAACAGGCGCACCTGTGCCCTCGAGTTTATTCCACCGATGGAAACACATCTTAAGGATACCCCTTCTCACACCAAGCAGCCCGGGACAAGAATATACTTTCAACGAGGTCAATCGCTGCAATATGAAACATTGAACCCGAAACCTTAAAGCCTAAACCCTAAGCCCTAAAGCCGGTAAGGCCCTATAACCCTAAACCCTGCAGCCCTCTAAGGCCCCTAGGCTAACCGTAAGCCCTAACCATAGGCCCCATAGTAGTTCCTTTTTGAGGTTCATATTCAGAATCCTATAAGGTAATCCCAAAAAGGAACTACCATGGGGCCTATGGATAAACCCTAAACCCCGAACCCAAATCTCTATACCCTAAACCCTATGGGGCCTATGGGTAAGGACTATAAGGCCCCTACATTTCGCCTTTCGAAAGCTCCGGGCCGCCCAGGAGCTGCTGCAACTGGTGCGCCAGTTTACCGAGGCCCGGGTTAAGCCAGCAAGGGCCCTTCTTGAAGTTTAGGGTGTAGAGTTTAGGGTTTAGGGTTTAGTTTTTTTTTTTTGTTTTTTTTGTGTGTGTGTGTGTATGTGTGTGTGTGTGTGTCTGTGTGTGTGTGTGTTTATCTATATATATATATATATATGTATACATATATAGGGTGTAGGGTTAAAGCATCGGATTTTCGGTAGCACGGTTGATGGTTAAAGTATCGGGCTTACGGTAGTTGAAGTATAGGGTGTAGGTGAAATTCTCTGAGTTAAAGAGATGTTGGTTAAACTTAGTTCGGGTTCAGGTGAGAGTTAGGCCTCAAGGGTTTCGGATGCTGTGGGTGTTATTCATAGCTAGGCTATACAGGGTTGTCTAGGGGTCTTTGTGTGGCTTTAGTGCGAAAGTAAGTAGGCCGTAGGAGGTGCTCGAAAAGGTTTCGCCAGGTTTCGATAAGATACTTGTAAGTAGGTTATAATGGAGTTGCATAAGCGTCCTACAAGTGGCTTCTCGCGGATTAAAAGGATTGTTAGGACCAGAGGCCCATGGAAGCAGCTAGCACAAAAAGTCAACTGTAAACTAAGTGCTCATGCTACGCACACCTCTAGACTGTAACATAATGTAAATTCTTGCGCTCTAATGTGCTATAGTATGGTATACGGTGCTGTAGTAGACTAGATATAACCCTATCACGAAGGCCCTGATCCTCCTGATCCTGCAAAAAACGCAACTCTCCTAGCAAAGCTTCGAGTTTGGTATTTAGGTAAGAATGACTAAGATTAAAGTTCCCTTTTCGCTATACGAAAATCTCAGACCCTGAGGCCGAAGCGTGAAACCTAAAGCCCAAAATGATGGAAGAGTGGACTCGCGATCTTTGAACATCCATTAGCCATATGAAAGCTTCCCCGTATCTAGAATTAAGGTTGCTCCATGTTGCTGCGGTAGGTATTTCGATTTCCATAAAGTGGCACCTGCTTTGGCATAGTTGGAGTGTTAGAGCAGCAGCTACGGTTTAGGGCTTAGGGCCAATATAGGAGCCTTAATAATTACCTGTACTATCACTATCGGGGGGGTTCCTTATTGTAAATATAGCTTAGGTTACCCCAAAACCCTATTCTAAAAATTCAGGCCCCTATACCCTAAACTCGTATAGTAGCCCTTACAGAGCCCTTGAAGGAACCCCAAAAGCCGATTCTAAACCCTAAACCTTTTCAGGGGTTTGGGAGTCTCGGGGCTGGATCTGAGGATTCCAAGACGTAGTGGGGTTTAGGGTTTAGGGTTTAGGGTTTAGGGTTTAGGGTTAGGGATTTTCGGAGCCCCGAATCTAGGACATTTTCAGGTGGGTAGTTACCGTCATAGGAGCCTGATACAAGGTCTATATACCTTATAGAAGCCTTATGGAAGCCCTATATACCCCAAACTCCCCACCTAGTTTCCTCAAACCGAAACAGAGAAGAGCACATAAAAACCTTGACTGCAGAGAGACGGCAATATCATCCCAAACTCTAAGCCCTACACCCCAAACCCTAAACCACAAAACCTAAACCCCCAACCCTGAACCCTAAACCCTAAACCCCTAAACCCTAAACCCCTAAACCCTAAACCACAAACCCCAGAACCCTTCAACTCCACTTTGACCAGGAGTGGACCGGGCCCACCCCCAAGGCGACGAAGAAAGTGCTGCAGAACATCCAGAACCGGAGGACCGGCTAAAGGCTATAATGTACGATGAAGGCTGTCATATACGATAAGACACCATAAAACACTAGAACATAATATTATATATATATATATCTGTATATATATATATACTGGTATAGTCTATTTTTAGTCTATTATAATATAGTACGATATAACATAATAGAGCATGATAGAATATAACAGAGTATTACATAGTGTTAATGTTTTAGGTTGTCTCATGTTATATTCCTATGCTTTACATTGTATTGTTTTTATGCTGTGATATGTCGTGTTATGCTGCTTTAGTGTTATGCTATATCTTGTTATATTATATTGAACCACAAAGTATTACAACATAGTTCAAAACAAGTATAATACAAAACATAATCTAGTAGAACATCATATTATATATCTCCATATAATATCATACAAATATAATATAGTGTAATGGAGTAAAATACAATCTGATGTAGTATGGTATTACTTGGTAGAATCAAGTGTAATATAAAATAACGCGGTACAAGATATGTATATATATAATAAAGAAAACGCATATAGCATAGTATGATATAACATATTATGACAAGACAAAAAGTATAATATAATGTATTAGAAAATACCTAACATAAATACATTAAATTATATATTTTATAATATGTAAAATTATGAACTAATACAGTACATAATATGATATATATATATATATATATAATATCATAATATAGCAAATACTACAATACAATATAATGGCCCAATAAAGCATAATATGATATTTCGTATTATAATATATTATGACATATGTAAGTTAGTGCAATATGACCTAATGTAAGACCACACAGTCGAATATAAGTCAGTAAAGTGAATGCCGAGCCTCTACTCACATTATGACGCCCTCTGTACTCTGAGGCATCTTTCTTGATCTCGGTGTTCTTCAAGAACTTAGTTCAAGCCACCATCATCGTGAGATAGGGTCGGAATAACTACGACAAAACAGCTCTACTGTAGGTCAAAATCAAGACAACTGGGAAATTCGAAGGCGACGTTAAGGTTCTAGTTCGTTTAGGCCGTCGAATCCGAGCAGGACGGAAACTCCCCAAGACTTGGGCAGGGCAGGTTTTGCTGCCTCGGGGCTTCTATTAGGGGTCAGTGACTACAGGGTTTAGGGTTTAGGGCTCTAGGATTCTAGGGTTCTAGGGTTCTAGGGTTCTTAGGGTTTAGGGGCCTCAGGGGTTCTACCAGTAGGCTTTTCGGGAGCAGGGTTCGCGGTTGGTTGAGGGTTTAACCCTGACCAAAGCCAGGAGCTAAAAGCTCCGAAGCCAGGAATGCAGCTGCTTCAGCGGCTGGACGGAGATGAGACCGAAGGTCCAAAACGGCCCTCATGCAGGGACCCTTTAATAATTACCGTAGCAATAGTGTTCTTTCACAGGTTCTCTTTTGAGGGTTACTACATCAGGGTGCGGGAATTGAAAGTTGGAATAGTGTTTGGGGAGAGAGTTTTATATTACAGTTATAAAGGTCCTCCTATTTGTCTACTCATGTAGATTCCCTCAATTATGCAACGCTTTCCGCAGCAGTGAGCTTCAGAAAGCTCTTGCTGGTCGAGGCTGGCTGTGGTTGTGGCACAGCTGCGTGCTGACGCCACGAAGTGTAGAAAGTCGTCAGGCAGTAGCTGATGTTCCTCTTTGCCCAACTACGGAATAAGAACTGCAGTATACCCCACCAGAATCAGAAAGTCTGGTGCCTGTCGTTTGGATAATCGCCAAGGCGACTATACAAGGCACTCTGGTGCAAAACTAGGTTTCCGTCAAAGTGGAGAGGGGGTCTCTCAAACATCGCAGTTGAGCTGGTGTTCAGGGGTCCCGGGGGATCGATTCTTAGGGATATGTGGTTCAGCGATTTGCGATTTCATCAAACTGCATCTTAGGGTTACCCAAAACCCTACCTTAACCCTAAACCCTA
>CAJNDV010031345.1:9730-24672 GCA_905221635.1 Symbiodinium sp. CCMP2456 | reverse complement strand
TCCACTTGTACCTGTACAAAGGGCAGGGGCTTCAGGTTCAGCAGTAGTAGTAGTAGTAGTAGTAGCAGCAGTAGTAGTAGTAGCAGTAGTAGTAGTAGTAGTAGTAGTAGTAGTAGTAGTAGCACTACTACTAGTAGCAGCAGTAGTAGTAGTAGCAGTAGTAATAGTAGCAGTAGTAGTAGTAGTAGCAGCAGTAGTAGTAGCAGTACCCAATCCTCGAGGCTCTCGTATCCGAATCTTTCATTACCTAACCTCCGTCATAAGGTATGCCTTGCCCCCCAGATTACTTCATCAAGACCCCTGCCCGACAAGACTTCGCGAAGAAAAAGCAAACCCTCAGCACTCAATCTAAGCCCGCAGGCCTAGATACGGACGGCTCCCCAGAGGTGTTGCAGCGGGCCTGCAAGGAGTAGGTCTTATGCGTTGTGAAGGTTTGTGGAGGTTCCAGTTATGATGAGAGTTTAGGGTCCAGTTTAGGGTTTACAGACACGTTTGGGGTTTGGGTAGTTTGGGATTAATTGGAGCGTTGGGTGTACGGTGCAGACTTTCAGCATAAGTTTCAGGGTCGTTTGGGGATGTTTAGGTGTTGATGAGAAAATAGGGGTTCTTTCCCTTGTGTCTTTGGGTATTTCTCCAAATTAGGGTCCGTTCTGGGGGTCCGTTTACACGGGGTTTTATGGCTTCGGGCCTTCTGCTGCAATGGTTTTAGGGGGGTATACGGGCTTTCTCCGGCGGTTTAGGATTTTCATATAAGTTTCCGGTAGTTTCGGAGTTTTGAGACAGAGTCCGCATATGTTCGTTTGGGGTTGCTAAGGTTAGGGACGGGGTCCGGGATCGTCGGGTCACTGATCCGAGAGACCGACAGAACTGCGCAGGAGCTTCAGGGTTTAAGTTTTTTCCCGTCTATGGTGTTTAGTAGTTATAAGCATGGGTTTAGGTTCTTTCTACGTTCAGGGCTCGGTTTTATGAGGTTTAGGGTTCAGGGTTTCAGGGGGGATATCCTGGACGTACTACCACGATAGTCACCATCCGATATATCGAATCTCTGACCCGGCTGACACCCTACAGTGCCCTACAACCCTGAAGCCTAAACTCTCAACCCCAAACCTTGCCGGTATATACAAATGCCCAAATCCAAAACCCGAGACCCCTAAACCCCTAATCCCAACCAGCCGAAAACATGACAAACCCTAACCCCCCAGTTACCTACTATATAGGGTACTAGAGCCCCTAAGGCCCTATATAGTAGGTACCTGGAGGGTTACGGAAAGATGAACCCTCCTAATGCAAAGAGAATCTGAGGCACGCCAGGTGGGAGGGCTACCAGGCGCGCTCCGCTGCGTAGTGGGGCTGACCAGGTACACTATCTAGCATAATCTCATAGTCAACATGTATGTGTGTAAATCCAGTGAGTAAATCAGTCAATGTGTATTTATGTACGTGGATATGTGTGTATATTATATACACACACATTTTGCGAGAGAGAGAGAGAGAGATAGATAGAAAGAGTTCACCAAGGCAAAAACCAACAGAAACCCAGAACCTTCATGACAATGACCCCACTGCGTACATTAAAGAGTCGGGCTGCTGGGTTGGAGCCTTGCTCTTCCTGAATGGGAGAGTACGACGAATCGCGCGAGAGAAGGTCCGATTCACTTGAACAACTCCTAAATACTAAACCCCCAAACCCCTCCCGTCTAGGGTTTAGGGTTTAGAGTTTAGGGTTCAGGGTTTAGGGTCTAGCAGCTTAGCAGAGACCCTAGTACTCGTAAATCTTGGAAAACCCTAACCCTAGATCCCAAGAGCCCAGTACTCGTAAATCTTGGAAGAACCCCAAACCTAGATCCCAAGCTGTTTTTTGCCGCACTCACCAGGCCGGGTTGAAGCGAACTTCCGGCTCCAGGGCAACCTGACGGCAATGCCTTTTAGGGTATAGGGGTTTAGGGTTTTGGTTTTAACCAGCCTTAAAAGGGATTTATAGCAGGGTTTTATGATTGCTCCAGTTTTTGTTTAGCTTTCTTCGGGGTTCATGAACGGCGACTTTGCAGGTATCAGCGTGAGGTTAAGGGATCATGCTTTTTTGTGGCCTAAGGTCCCTGCACCCTGAGTGCCACGACCCATCTCTGAGCCTCAAACCGACTCATCACAGAGAGTGATCCATTCCCGCCGACGATTTCTAAACTTTGCATAACAATCTAAGTGCCAACTTGCGACACGCTGAAGTGAGCTTGCAAAGTAACCTGCGCAGACGACAAGCCAGATTCTGAAGAAGCTAAGTTTATGGCTTTAGGGTTTCAGGACTACGAGATTAGGGTTTGGGTTAAGCCCCTAAACCCTAAACCCTTAACCCTGAACCCTAAACCCTAACCGAGATCGATTGCCCGGTGTGCATGGAGCCGCTCGCGCTCCTTGGCGCTATCTGATGTCTGCTCGGCGTTAAGGACGCCTAGGTAAGATTCACCCCGAATCATTCAGGGCTTACGTTTGGGGAAGGAGGTAGCGGGACTTCTACACAGTGGATCCTGAACAATAGAGAGCCCCAGGAAGGTACCCTCAATATTCAGAAGAGTACTTTTGAAACAAACCCCCTAAACCCTAAACCCTAAACCCTAAACCAAACCTGTGTTTCGAGATCGGTTGTAGACTTTGAGGCACGGGGCTTGAAGTTGGGTCCTACGGCCTCGGGGCTCCTGGGAGTTGTGCGTATTTGGGTATTTGGGCTTCGGGGTTCTGGGTTTAGGGTTTAGGGTTTTAGGGGGCTTAAATGTGACCTTTTGGGTTTCTTGCCTCGGGGATCTGGAGTTTATGAGTTGAGGATTTGCAGACGACTTCTTGGTCGCGAGATTTAGAGCCTCACGTTTCGAATTGTGTTTGTGTCTTTTTGGAAGGGCGGGCTTACCCATAGGCCCCATAGTGGTTCCTTTTGGGGATTACATTATAGGGTTTTATACCATGAACCCCCCAAAAAAGGGAACTACTATGGGGCCTTATGGGTAAAGCCTCAAACACGACACGCTGAGAGCTGCCCTCCCCAGGCCCCCACAACCTTAAACCCTAAACCCTAAACCCTAAACCCTAAACCCTAAACCACAACCTTAGCCCGAAACTCCTAGGTGCTGTGGGATTTTTCTCAACCCCTAGACTCCTCACACACACACATCCTACATGTTATTCCTATATTATATATATATATACACACAAACTATATATAATAGTAATAATAATGATAATGATAATAATGATAAGGATGATAACGATAATAATAACAAACCACAAAAACCCTGCTCTGCCTATTCTGGCTCCTATTTTATATCCTGATAGTAACACTTATGGAACCTCTTGGCGAAATCATGATTACAGAAGCCTACCCCCATATTTCTAAAGCCGCTAGAATACTCTGTTCCTGAACTCCACACCTTGTTCTTCTGCACAAAGGCCTCCAATCGCACTCTGCGTTCAAGGCCACGCGTTCCATGCAGCTGGGCCAAAAACACGAAAGCCTTGATTAGGTTCGGACAGAGAGTTCGAGTTGAGGGTTCAGGGTTGAACCCAAGGGTCCTAGGTACTGCTATGGGGGATACTTTCCCGAATCATAAGATTTATTCCTAATGTTAGCAACCCTACGTTCTACTATGTAGGTACTTAGGACCCTTTGGGGAAAGCATAGGGTGGAGGATCCTGGGGAAGCAGCCGCGGGGAAACTGGTTTGATATAGGGGCCTTAGTTTTTAGAATAGGGTTTTGGGGCCCATTGTACTATAGATATAGTGAGGAATAAGGAACCCCAAAATCGTATGAATCCCAAAACAGTATTGGTACTTGTTTAGGCCCCTACATCAGGTTTTGGGTTACGGTGACGAGCACTTTCCATTGGCCTGAAGGTGTCCCGTGCCTGGCTCAAGCAAGGCTCATTAAACGATATTGTAGGCCTCCTTGGGTAATGAGGCTTGACAATGAATTCCTAATCCAGGGGCATTTAGCTCCTTGATGAGCATTTAGGAAAAGGACTGCAGCTATGCAAGGCAGGGTTGAGGGTTGTGAAGCAAAGCCAGCTGTCAGTCTCATGTTTCTGTGGTCCACGTTGCTGAGATCAGACGACCCTTGAGATTCCAGGACCACGAAAGCAGCTTTGAAGAGAGAGATCTCTGCCTCAGGAGTTCTGCTTGCAGCGGACCTTCGCAGCGGCACACCAGGCAGGATTACAAGTTGCATGTTCGGGTCTGCATTCCTGATGGTTTTAAGAAGAGGACGATGATGCTACCTGTAGTTTTGTTTCAGCTGTCCTGCTGCCGTCAGACTTGATGCTTGTAGTACTTCAGCCGGTAGGACTGCTACTGCTAATACTCTCCGCCCCAAAAAACGGAGCACCAGCACGGCTACTTCGGAGAACTGGCATCCTGATTAAATCCGGGTATGTCGATAGCGACGATGAGGACAGCGACGATGGCGACGACAAGGACGGACGACTTCAACTTCTGATGCTGATGACAAACATATTCAATCAGTACACATCTTGGCTACTCACAGTGGTTTCTGATATTGAAGCGAAGGAGACGAACATAGACGAACGATCCTGAAGGTAGGAGTAGTACTCATAATCAGACTTGCAGTCAGGATGATAACGAGGGACAACCAGCATTGCGAATATTAGCATCGTGTTGTTTTCTCGTCATGTTTATCATTTTTGTTACCCTGAAGCCTAAAGCCTAAGCTGCACGGTCAATCAGCCTCGCAGACCATGTGCCCGGTGTGCCGCGTCCCGGTGACGACGCCCGGTCGTCTTGGCCGCGACATCGAAGCTTTGCTGTTTCCATCGTGAAAAGCACCGGCTGGGGCGCAGTGAATGGCGAAATTAGGGTCCAGGGTTTGGAGGGCTCGGAAATTGCACAAAAATTAAAATCAGGAAGACCTTGAGATTGTTTTGGTGGGGTGCATGACATTCAGGATCTTTGTTCGTCATTTGTGACTAGAGGGACGAGGGAAGGTTACACAGGGACGCTTCCGGTAATGAGAGCAAAGACCAGTCGGAAGAGAGCATCAGCATCTAAGGTTCACATCGAGTGGCGCAGGGGGTTAGTGTGCAAACTCGGGTCCCGAAATCGTAGACCCTACACAACAGGAGCGGAAAGCTGAAATCCATCTTCAAAAGCAAAGCCTGCCCTTCAGAAAAGAAAATGAACTCACATAGTAAGCACGAACTACATGTTGAAGTCTAGACCTTCGAAGCCGAAACCACCGCCGGGCTTCTTGCGAAGCCAAAGCTGATCGTTATGTTGGAACCGGGGCCCCTCACCTACAGAATACCCACAACTTCCCACTATCCCCAAAGTTCTAAACCCTCGATCTAATAACCCTGAAAAAAACCCTGAACCCTAAACCCTCGATCTAATAACCCGACAAAATCCTATACCCTCAACCCCCAAAACTCCAAAAGACCTTAGCCGAAATCCTTTGATTTCTCACCTGTAAACCCAGAGTTCTCAAGCTTGCCAAGGGGTCGCCGGGGCTCCTTCCTGCTGAAGCCTCTGTAATATGATATTACTGGAATAATACGAAACTAGTACTATATTAATACCCTAATAATACGATAATAATACCATAATCATACTTTAATAATACTATAATATACTATTCTATCATTTTATGTATTATACTATGTTACTATACTATAATATACTGAGGCTTCGCCCCATCAGGCCTTATACATCCTGAACCCTAGACCTTCCACTCTACACCCCAAGCCCTCAACCCGAAATCCTCAGCCCCAACCTCTTCGGGGTTTAGGGTTTGGGGCTACCCATAGGCCCCATAGTAGTTCCTTTTTGGGGTTCATCTTTAGAATCCTGTAAGGTAATCCCAAAAAGGAACTACCATGGGGCCTATGGGTAAACCCTAAACCCCGAACCCTAAATCCTAAACCCCCTAGACCCTAAGCCGACCCCCGGGCCTGGGTCCCTCGGATATTTCGGTTTAGGGTTTAGCAGGTAGGCTTTAGGGTTCAGGGTCTAGAAGCGTTGCTGCTCTGATTATTACTATGACTATGGCTGTTACTATTGCGGCTAGAGTTATCATACTAGCTATTGACCCGACACTTAGTACTATTGTTACGGCGATTATGCTGATGATGACTACTCTAGATTTATTAATTGGCCGTATCTTTTTACTGGTTATAGTATGAGCAGTGTTGTTGTTTCTGCGGTTTATGGTTGAACCCGAAACCCTAAACCCTAAGCCCTAAACCCTAAACCCTAACCACTAAACCCTAAGCCCTTTCGTTACAAGCCATGGACTTCGTGCTGCCTCTGCCGAACCTGGAGGAAGCAGATCTAGGGTCAGAGGGCTTGGGAGCTTAATATACAAGAGTGGAGACTCAGTGATGCGATTGCTGAGGGTTCCTTATATTAACTATGTGTTATGTATTTGACTCAAATGTAAGTATTCTAATTATTATAAGGCCCCTATGCTGTGTTTTTGTTTTTTCTTTCGGGGCTCCGTACCAAGACTTAGGAATAGAAACAGTGGCACACTTACTGTTCGGGCGATACGGGGAGCCTGGATGCCTTGATCTTAAGATCCGATAGTCTGTTCTCCATGCGGGTAGAGGGCTTATGTGAATGCATGTGTGTGTGTATATACATAGAGATATACACAACCATGGAGCAGTTGATTGATGTCCTGATTTTCTGCCGCTGGCATATTAGCTTCTTGTGGTCTCCATATATCTATACCATGCTCGACTCACACACCGATTCTAACCATTGTGGCGCTCAGATGCGCTCAGCCTGGCAGGAGGTGAGGCAGACAGCACGGCGCCTACTTTGCCCACAGCAAACACAGGCCGGGGCATCTGTCCATGACACGCCCTTGCAGCCAGACAGTGTCACGGTTAGTGTTTAGGGGGCAGAGTTCAGGGTTTCGTTAAAGGGCTGCGTCCGGAACATGCTACATCGGAGGATTCTCTTTGCATTCGTTGTGATAGGGGGTCGTGCGTGACTGTCTTAGTGATCAGTATAATGAACCCCGACCCCTGGACGTCCAAGATCCAAGCCCTTAGATCCCCAAACAGGCCCTAAACCCAAGTCTAGAATTAAAAGACTCTGCCGAGCACAGGTCCCCCAAACTGGCGGTACACCTTTCCAAAAACACCCCATTCTGATTATGAACCACGGGCCCCATAGTAGTTCCTTCTTGGGGTTCATGTTTAGAATCCTATAAGGTAATCCCAAAAAGGAACTACTATGGGGCCTATGGGTGGCCCTATGTAAATGAGATCCTTGGGTCAGGCTATCCCCTGGCACGTCCGAGTTGACGATGCCTGGTTTGCAACTCGGACAAAAATTTGCGCGCATCCAATACGCACGTTTCTGGTTCTGATTTTATTTGGTCCAGGGTTTAGGAGCCCGGCTTTGCGGGAGGTCGAATTTCCGGGGGTTTTAGGGTTTCAAGCATTCTCCGCCGGCTTTTGGGGATTTAGGGTTCCTTTGTGTCTCCGAAAACCCAGGAGTGGGTGCCAGTACTGGCGCTGCGCTGGAGCCAAGATGACATCGACAGTCGGATGATCTTCCGGCATGATGAAATGAAGTGCCGTTCAGTTTATGCCTCCTGGACCGAACCCTGAAAAGTTACGGGGCTTAAGGGTTTAAGGCTGAGGTTTAGGGTTATTAACCCTGAATCTAAATCCTGGGCTCTGGGCTCCTGAGAGAGCAACCCCTGGCATTCCGAGGCTTCAGCCCCACTTCCCCAAAGCCGTTCGATAAGGGCTCTGCAAGGGTTCGGGGTTTGGGGTTATGGGTTTAGGGTTATGGGTTGTATATGGCTTACTTCAAAGCCCTATAAAACCGAAGCCAGACCGACGTCCCGACCAAATCCCAGGAAACCTTGGACGAGCCGTGGTTGCATCGGGCTTCTACTTTTTTGTTGTACGTTGCATGTTGCCTTTGGATGGGGCTGTCGGGTGCAGGATACAGGATTTCAGGCTTTCGGCCTTGAGGGTCTGGGGTTTCGGGGTTATGGCGCAGGGTTTGGGGGGTTTGGGTTTCGGGATTTTAAGATTTTTTTACATATGGGGGTGGCGTTCTGGCATCAACGGCTTGGTTGGTAGGTTTCCTGAGGCGATGCGGCACGGTCATTGCGCGGAGCGCAAGGCTCTAGATGGCTCTAGATAACAGGCCCTCATTTTCCGTGATCATAGAATGGCCATACCAGAACCAAAACGTTCACCCTTTGCTGCTCTGCTTGTACGCTTTCATATTCCTGGTTGCACTAAGCGCGGAATGAACTGCTATCCAGTGGAATACAGAGCCCTTTTCACATTCACTCTCCTCCATGTGCACCTGGCTTGTTGTACTTTTTCTTGTTAATTACATGTTGTTAGGTTGGCGGTATAGGCAGAGGAGCTTCAATATTGCGTGTACGGAAATATCAGATCGGAGTCCTACAACCATACTGAGTACCCTCAGGCCTTCCAAGCCCCAAACTTCTGAATTTTCCTCAAGGTCCTCGTGCCAGAAGCCCAACAGTTGCACTTAGGGCATTGGGCTTCAGAGCCCCGTGCCCTAAGACCCATGCCCCCCCGCCGAGGAGCTTGTGAGAGGCAAGATCTCGCCGGGCGACATCGCAAAGCTCGAGGCCACCCACTACTTGGCGGATCGGGGGATGTGAAGCCCTAGACCCCAGACCCTAAACGCCAAAGTTGAGGTACAAAGACGCACTAGAGGGCTTTGGGCGGATTTTGGTTGACTGGCCTGGGTCTTAAACGCCCTCGGCCCCAAAAATGGCAAGCGTGCCAAGCCCACTTTAGCGATTGGCACACTCACTAGGCTTACAGGGTGTTTTGAATGCGATTTTTGATGGACGGTTTGGCAGTTACAATTGTTTTTGGTAGAATAAACCACGGTCTTCACAGAAAGTGCCGATAGAGTTGCACAGGCTTGTGTCATTCTTCTAGTTGTTATGATTAAGTATGTCCGTCCGTGTGTCCCTACGGATTTCGCAGGCTCACGCTTTACGAGCTTCTTCATGTCTCAAGATCTCATTCACGGGACGCCAACGAATGCCTCACCCTGAGCCCGCAAGTTTAGGGGCCCCAGGGCAGTATAGGAGCCAGAAGATTCAGGCAGTAAGAGTATTTATCCTGAACCCTGTATAGGTCAGGCACATGATGATGCCTCCGTTTGTTGCTGGGGTTTGGTGGTCATCCTCATATGAAGCGGTTCTTCCCTACACCCCAAACCCGCAAAATCTTGCACCTGCGATGAGGTCGTCCGCCATCACGGCGAGCTGTACAGCCTCAGCAACCGCCGACTGACGGCGCTGCCGCTCCGATGAAGTTTCGGGGTTCTGTTGGGTTTGGGGTGTAGGATTCCCTAAACCCTAGAAGGCAAAGGTTTAGGGGAGGGTAGGGTTTCGGAGATGCCAGGGGAGTTTTGCAAACATACCGAAACTTTGCGACCTAGGTCACCGTTTGGGACTTGTCGGGTTTAGGATCGAGCCCCAAACCCTCGTTCCTGAACCCGGAATCCAGACCCTAAGTATGTAGCAGCCTAAATTACGACTACGATTCCATAAGGTTCTTTAAGGATACGTCATCATACGAAAATGTGCCACAAAACCCCATTCTAAGTATGAAGGCCCCTACATTAGGGCACACCGTCCACGGCTGAGGCTGACCTACCAGATCCTTAGGCGGAGCGAGGTCGTCTACGCGAGGTGCGTGATTAGCCTCTTGGCTGGGTCATTGCATGACAAATCTAAGGGCTTTAGGAGGGACCCTTAATAGGGGCCCTTGCAGGTTATTGGGGTTAACATGGAGACTACCTATAGTCCTTAGAACAAAGACTGATGACAGCGGAGCTTGGATTATCGGATTATCGCTAACCGGTAAACTCCTCAATGCGAGTCCTCAATGGGGCTTGTAAGTTCTTTGCCTCTAGCCAGAGGCTACCTAGGGCGATGCAATGGCTTCAAGCTCAACCGTCTACTCCTTAACTACTACAATTCCATTGCCTACCCTCATAAATGATCTTCCGGGATGGTTTTTGTAAGTTCTGGCTTTGGGGCAGAAGGTCTTGTTATCCCATGCCAGATCCTGGAAATCTTCCGACCAAAGAGATACGTTCTCAGACCGGTTCCGCCCGACTCCCTTCTTAAAGCCCAGAATATAAGGCTCCCAACTGGAAAGCCCTGTCCTAAACATTGAGCTTATATATATATATATATTTATTTATTTGTTTATTTATTAATTAATTAATTAATTTATTTATTTATAAAGACTCAACTCTGCAAGGGGAGGGGCCAAATGAGCGATGGACGAGGCCATTGCCCCTGTGAAGCAGGTTTTTCATTGGAGTCCTGATCGGAGTGCATGAAGCAGTTTCATGAAACGGTATTCTCTAGCTGCTTGGTGTCCTTTCATTTTGTGCTTGTTTTGCTCGGGGTTGGGGCTGTCTTGCTGCTGCGGATCAGAGTGCTTTGGATCCCTACAGAGTGTCTTTGAGTTTTCAGACTCTCAAAGGAGCTTTGGTGACTGCTTGGAGCCTACGCCAACCTGTTTGCAGAGCAGGTTTGATGTAATTTAGGGGTGTAAATAATCACCTATACCATTTTTCAAGTTCCTTAATTAAGTTACGGTATAATACATCGCAAAACCATATTCTAATTCTTCATGCCCCTACATTAGTTATTTACTTCATTGAAGGCCAAAGGAGGTCTTTAGTATTGGGTATTGGGTAGAAGGCCTCATGAGGTGTCACAAAGGAAATACTACCTGTGCCTGTGCCTTCCGGGTTTGGAGCCCACGTCCCGGGGAGCTCTGCCTATCATAAGTCCCAGAGAGCCGAATACCCCTTCGTGAAGGAGTATACCTTAAATCACAAATGTTAAGTTAAGCCCCCTACTATAATTGAAGCTGAATAATGTAAGCTGGATTCCTTAATTCATGGCTATTTTGGGCTCTCAGGGGTTTTCCTAGAAGGCGCTGGACTCTGGCCGAAGTCAGCGCTCCGGTTGGCTTGGGCCTTGTTTGACAAATCCTGCAACGCCAAGCCTTCCCCACGTTGGTTGTCCCTAATGGTAGGGGGCTTAAGAATTGGAATAGGGTTTTGGGGGTTCCTTATTTTAATTAATTATAGTATAGTGGGCCCCAAAGCCCAATTCTAGTTATTAAGGCCCCCGCATTACACCCAAGAGGCTGGAGCTTAACGCCGAAAAGGATTTTCCACAAAACCAGGACTTGGGGCTCGGTTGTAACTATGTAGGCACGATAGCAGTTCAGTCAGTGATGTTACTTTCCAATTATTCAGGCACCGTGGCTTTAAGGTTTTGGGTCTTGCGGCCTGCATCCGTAGACTATGACGCAGGTCGTTCTCAACGCGCTCCTCCGGCCTGGACATGTATCCGAATCCCAGGTTCTACCAAGCACAGGCAGCTGAGCGCTGTGAAGGGTTTGAGGCTTTGTTCTTGTTGGGATGTTACTCTTCCCATGTGATGCTCAAGTGTTAACGCCAGGGGCCCGGTACCGTAGAAAACCCAGAAACCCCAACCACATAACCCTGAACTACTAAGCCCCTAATCTCTGAACTGTAAACCCCGAAACCCTAAACGCTAACTTCAAAAAAGGCAACACCGTGATCCCATACCCTGGAATCCCCAACTCGGAATCCGTGGTTCCTGAAGCCTCGGACCCTCGACACGAATTTCCAAGTGCCCCTCATCGTTTAAGGATGTCTCGACTTAAAGCAGGGGCCTTAATAATTGGAATGGGGGCTCGGGCTCCTTTTATAGTACAACTATAAATAAGGAACCCTGAGGAGTAATGTGGGTAATCATTAGGCCCCCCCTGAACCCTAAGCCCAGTACGCTAAACCCTGTACACTAAAGTCTTACACCCCAAAAACCGCAAACCCAGCCTTCAGGGTTCAGCGTTTGGATCTGCAGTGGGGGGGGGGTTCGGCGACTGCTGCAATGTGAGGGGCCTTATAATTAGAATTAGAATAGGGTTTTGGGGTTCCTTTAAGGGTTCCTTCAAGGGTTCTATATTGGCTACTATAAGGGTTTAGGGGGTTTAAGTCCATGATGTTTTGAGGATTTGCAGTTCTTTCTGCTCAGGGTTTAGGGTCGGTGCTTGGGCTTCAGGGCTGCGTGTTACTGGGTGTTGGGGTGGGGCTCAGGCTCTAGAGTTCTAAGGCAGGCCTTATAATGTAGGGGCCGAAATAATTACCTATACCATTTTGGGGGGTTCCTTATTATAGTTATACTTGTAGAATGATTTACCCCCCAAAACCCTTATCTAATTGTTAAGGCCCCTATAAACCCTAAACCCTTGTAGTAGCCAATATAGAACCCTTAAAGGAACCCCAAAACCCTATTCCAATTATTAAGGCCCCTAAACCCTAAACCCTAAACCCAAACCCTAAACCCTAAACCCCTACATTGCAGCATGGCCTTCGGCCCCAAGGCCTTAGATGATGAGTCCTCAGAGCCGGGTCCTGGGGTCTTAAAACGAGAGCTCCCTGACCGCGCATCGGTTTAGGGTTTAGGGTTTAGGGTTTAGGGGTTTAGGGGTTTGGGGGTTTAGGGGTTTAGGGTTTAGGGGTTTAGGGGTTTAGGGGTTTAGGGTTTAGGTTCTCCGACGCTAGGCTCAATGTATCTAGTCCTAGTATCCTGAATAAAGTCCTTGGAGCCGTGTTCAGGCCGAGCACTGCGGCGGCCCGCTCTTTCACCCCAGCCAGGCTGCTTTGGAAAGGCGCGCGGGGGTTCGTAATCCAGGATCCAAGAACCTCTTGGGTTTTAGGGTTTACAGGGGTTTAGGGCTGAGGCCCCTGGCCCGTATTTCACCTTTGGATTGGGGGGATCTTCAAGTTAGGGTCCCTTACTGGGGACTTCGGGGTTAGATGGGTATCTTCCTTAAAGTTAGGGCCCCCGGCCCCTTCTTTACGGCTTCGGGTTTTATGGGGGCTTGAAGTTTGGGTCCCTTATCCAGGGCCTGGGGTTAAGATGAGGATCCTACTGTTTAGGGTTCTATGTTGGGGCCATTGGGGCGCCCCATGTTCGGAAACTCCCAGAGAGTCCATGGGTCGCAAGAATGAATAACATTACCGGCTTCATATCCCCAGTAGAACTTTGATAATGCTACCACCCTATGCAATCTATCTCGGCCCCTATGTTACCCCTTAAGCCCTGAACCCCGGACAAAAAATTCAACCCCCGAAAGGGAGTCGAGTAAAGGGACCTGAACAACTAGGGATACTCTTCTTTAAAGCTCGGAGTCTTGCCGTATGATATTTTTCTACATGTAACATATTTGAAAATCAGCAGAGATCGGCTGATAAGGGGCCAAAAAGCCCTACAACTCAAGCAGCGTCGGAGGAACCCTAAAATCCTGTTGCCATCCGTGCGACATATCTGCTGCCTGGCCTAACCTCAACCCTAGCCCCCCAACAAAACTGATACATAGATCGAACCCTGAACCTCCATCATGCCTTCTGCTCCAAATCCTACAGTCCCCTAAGTCCTAAATCGTAAAGAGGTCCGGTTGGACAAAAAACCCTCCCCCAAAGCTAACACTAGACTAGACCCTTGACTGCAGCCCTCCAACTCGAGCCCCTAAACTCCCAAGCCCTCGACGCTGACCATGACTTTCGCCACCAATAAACGGAATTACATCCGTGTTACATGTGTCTATACTATCTATCTATCTATCTATCTATCTATCTATCTATATATATATATATGTATGTTTAGCTGTTGCCTCGACATCTACAAACAGGGGAGCGGTCGACCACAGAATAAAGAAGGGTCTGATAGTCTGGGAGCTCGCATCATGGGGTCGGAGCAGGCCCCTTTCAGCTGTCGCATGCCTTCTGGGGGCGGGCTCGGGCTGGGATAATACACAGGTCAGCTCAGGCCCTTTTCAGTCTTCTCAGGTTTTGGGTCTGTAGGCGTGTGTATGTGTGTGTAGGTGTGTAGTGTGTAGTGTAGTGTGTAGTGTGTGTGTGTGTGTGCGTGCGCAACTCCAGTTTCGAAGGATGTAGGACGTACTAGCCTTAAACAGCAGATGATGGAGCAGGCCTGTGGAACTCCATCTAACAAAGCTGTCCACAGTGTCGCCTGGTGACGTACCTGCATCTGACATGGCAATCAGGCTAAGCCACAAACCTGGCAAGCCGAAGATGTAATCAACTAGTACAAACACACCCATCTAAGTAAGGATGACTGGTCTGCAAGAGTGTGAGTGTGTGTGTGTGTGTGTGTTTCTGTGTGTGTGTGTGTGTGTGCGTGTGCTTGTGTGCGTATGTCGCTGTGGCGACTATGGATGGGACGCCCAACGGCGGATACAAGGAGCTACATTGCCTCAGACTTCGGAGAGGTCCTCACATATTTCCGCAGCCAAACACCCTGTTCCCGCACATGCATGCTGTCAGTCGGCTGATTAGGGTTGGAGAGAACCTGGACGGGTCGCCCCAACGGGGGGGTGGAGTTCACTCCCCAAACCCCCAGCAAACAAGCCATCAAGCAAGCTGCTTCGCTAAAAAGGGTGGCGCAAGCTGTTGGATGCACATGGTTGGCACAGACCTTTTTCAATATGTGCCCTTTAGAGGTCTTATCGCTGCAGTGCCGAAAGGGTCGGCGCGACCCTCTTCATGTTAAGGCATCCGTGGCGCAGACCGTGCTAAAAAAGGTGTACCGACCCCTCAGATCTCGAGGGAACAGCTATCATGTGTGTACATATATATATATATATGTATACATGTATATTTATGTAGATGTATCTAAATGTATGTGTATGTACATATATATATATATGTATATGTATATGTGTGTGTGTGTATGTATGTATGTATGTATGTATGTATGTATGTATGTATGTATGTATGTATGTATGTATGTATGTAAGGCTCAGCAGCAGGGTGCCCCTGTTCTGGGTTTGGTGTGTTTTTCCGTGGT
>CAJNDV010031344.1:0-41967 GCA_905221635.1 Symbiodinium sp. CCMP2456 | reverse complement strand
AGCATGGCCCCTGCGCAAGGATGACAGGAAAGGTTTAGGGTCTAGGGAGTTGTCCGGACTGCAGCCCTTTGCATCGTACGCCGTCCCCCTCGGAGCCAAGAATCGGAGGCCCGCATCATGCCCGCCCAAGTCCAGGAACTGGCGTAGGAACGTCTCATCTCTCCAGAGTTCCTGGTTGGGGGGCCGGTTTAGGGTTGGGTTTAGGATTTAGGGTTGAGGGTTTACGCTCTCGCAACTCGGACACTGCCAGACGAGGTCTCTCGCGCTCAACTGGAAAACAACTGCTTACGAGTGAGGGCTTTGGGTTTTAGAGTTTAGGGCTCTGCAAGAGGCACGTTCCTTTCCCGATGCAGAGATCTGAACATCGACCCATGCCCTTCCATGTCAGCATGTCCCATTACCAACTATGCAGAACCGATCCACTAATGCCAACGGCATACTCACGAAAGGGCTACCGATCTGCATGACATGGACCTCCAAGACGGGAGCCGTCCCTGCCTGTGGGACGTAGCGGAGCACAGAAGGATGCCGCTTCACCACCGGCAACACCTGAAGGAGGCACTGCCCAGGACGCGAGAACCCCAAAGCCGAAACCGCAAACTCTGTCGAACCACGAGCTTCCTCGACAAACATGAGATTGTTGACCCTAAACCCTCCTTGAAGGATCCAATATTCGGTCGCTTTGAACCAAGAAACCAGCACGGCTTCGCCGCAGCGGTCCTGAAGGTGGAAAGGTAGCTGCGCACCTGCCAGGGCGAGTAATGGGGTTTGAGGTTCGACGCCCACACTTGCGCAAGGCAGGCAAGGCTACCGTCTCCGTTTAAACGAATAGTTCGAACGGGGCTTGGCAGTTTTTGGTAAATGTGCGATGCATAGATGCGCACGAAACAAAACTATCATAATACTAATTAATCCTGCCGAAACCTATGCTGGCCGAGTCTGGGACCTCGGGTGCACCTGGCCATGTGATGTGGGTCTCTCGGTTTTATGCCATCCCCGCCGCCTGCTTCCAGATACTGTCGAATTTCCTTCACGGCACAACTCCGTCTGAAGGCACAAGTCTTGCACGCCACACGACCACATTCTGCACACCTTGAGGCTTGAAGCAATGCAGATGTGGATAGGGATCATGCTGGTCGCAGCTCAACTTCTCTCCGGAAAGAAAACAATGGATGCATCGGAGCAGCCGGACACAGTCTTGCATCAGACCAAAGAGCATTCGGCCGCAAACATCGCACCAAACCTCACATCAGCCGAGGCCCAATACATGTCGCACTCCCCAAAGATGCCGGCACAGGGGGTTCAGACGAGGCTCTGGAGAGATTGGCGTGATGATGCTATCATCGTGAAGTCCGAGATCTCTTGGCAAAGCAGAGGCTGCTATCTCATCACCTGGGCAAGCAAATTGGGGCTGTGATTGTCTCGGCATCCTGGCGGAAGCAATGCTGCTGTCACGATCGAACAACCGTTGCCGGCAAGGCGCTGAGATCGGCAAAGCCTGACAGCTAACGAAGGCACTTGCCAACGCGAGTCTCTCATGTGAGGGGCCTGAATAATTACCAATAGTCTCCCTCAGGGTTCCTTGATATGTACACAACAATACTAAACTCGACCTCCCAAAAACCCTTTTTTCTGGTCACTAACTACATCAAAATGCGCTCGCCCAAGGCACATCTGGTGAACGGAAGCAGTGTCTCGTCGAACCTCCGTCGAAGCAGCGTCGCCCAAGAATGCATGAAAGTTTAGGGGTCCTAAGGGTTCCTGTAAGGGTGCCATAGGGGTGTAGGGTTAAGGGTAAAGGGTTCACGGTGGTTTTAGGATTTACACTCTCACAACTCGGACAAGCCAGGCGAGGATTCATAGTTTTAGGATTTAGGGTTTAGGGTTTAGGGTGTCGGGTTAAGGGTATAAGGTTTAGAGTTTAGGGACAGAGTGCCTCCCGCTGAATGCGGCGGTCCAGTAGGGTGCATCTTCGATTCTTCGAACTTCCAGGTGTTCACACGCGTTGCTTCACAGATGTTCAAGCTCTTTAGTAATCCCTACGGATCGAAACCCTAAACCCTCAGCCCTGAACCCTAAACCATACACAGACAAGCGTGAGAGCTCATAGCAGTTTAGGTTCAAGCTCTCGGCGGCTCAAAATCCTCTTTACACCATCGGTGCTCGGCAGTCGCTGCTGATACTATCAGGGCTTAGCCTCAGGACCTTTAAGCTTTAGCGCCTTGTGCTGTGGGGCTCTTGTGCTGTAGGAACGTTGAATCTGTTTTCTCTCCTCTTCTCGCTTACACCTCGTCCAAGTCATCTAGGTCAAACCGCTTCAGCCCAAGCGTCTCGAAGTTTCGCGAGGTCTCCACTGGCTCAACCGCCTCAGTCGTTGGGTTTAGGGGTCTGGAGTTCAGGGTACTAGGGTATTTGGATATTAGGGTATTTTTGACACTCACACGCGGACAAGCCAGGCAAGGTCTGCAGCAATACTGGTTCGTCGAAAGACAAGAAAGACAAGAAAGACAAGGAGACATCAGTTCGGGTATTAGGGTATTAGGGTATTAGGGGTTTGGGTTTAGGGCCCTGCGTCTGGCGGGAGGAAGTCTGCAATCAGCAGGATTCGAGCAGCACTATGAATGTGACAACCACCGACTCACACACGGAGGGTCAACCCTCAACCCGAAACCACCTGAGCCCTGAGACTATAAACCCTGAAACAAGAACCACGAACCGATGCTATATTCCTTGCATCTTTACGTCCTTGAGCCCTGAATCCTAAACTATAAACGTCCTAACCCGTCAGCCTCGTCGTTGACATTGTAGGAGTTCGATATCGTGCAGGCCTTGATTGTCAAGCCATGTGCAAGGCCACGCTCTTAAGCTCTGGGATCTTGTTGAGGGTGAAGGTGTGGCTTTGGGACGGGAAATCGCATTGAAACTCAAAACGCTGCTTCATCAACGGCATACTATTCCCAATTCTTCAGACCCTAAACCCTAAACCCCATGTGTGGTGATTGAAAAATTGGAGATCCCCGGTCCGGCAGCGGCCTACGAGTTGCCTGTGACGCTCTTGAAATCCTTGACCCTAAACGGGTTTTTTTCCCTCTCGCATTGTTGAGAACTATGCCCACGGCGAGGTCTCCTAAACGGGTTTAGGGTTTAGGGTTAAGCCTTAAACCTTTTGTTGAACGAGGTCTCTCTGAAGTGCCTCCAACCCGAAACCTTAAACTCTACTCTAAGCCCTTCCACGTCTCTGTCTCCTTTTTGCAATAACTCTTCTCCTGGTTCTTGTTCTCGCCTTGTCACCTTCCAGTTGTGCAATCCCCCTTCAGCTCTGCACCCTTTGGGCCCAAGCCAAGAACTGTCGGCGAATCCAGGATAAATGCACCATTTGACATCTTACAGGGCTTCTTTTTCTGAACCAACAGACATCCGAGAGGTTTTCTGCCTGAGAATAAAGCTCTGTCACAATGAACCCAACTTTCTGGGCAAGTTGAGAGCGAACCGTCACAAAACGTATGTTTTGGAAGTTATGTTGATTCAACAGCTCAACAGAATGATGTGTTGGACGGAAGTCTAGTACGCCCCAACCTGAAAGCCTTTCTTCTTGTCACTGTCATTGTAGTTACGAGTGGCATAACATATATGGCTGGCAATGAGGCATAAATGGGGCTAAGAAGGAAAGCAATGAAACATCCTCCGTCATGAAGCTCTAGCACTCGGACTAGCCAGACGAGGTTCATGGCTCGCAGCCGGCATTGTAAATGGGGCAGGCATCAGTGCCGTTACGACATGTGGGAAGCGAGAAAGAGACAGCTCATATTTTCTTAGACGCGGCGGTCCTCGCGCAGCACCTTCGGTCGGAAGGGCAGAGCCCAGTTGCATCCAGCAGATTGGTAGAGAATCCGGTAAGCATGCAATAGGTCCGTAAGATTCTTGTATCCGTGGTAGCCTATGGCGAAGGGCGAAACCCAGTAGTCCGCCACTGCAGTCACCTGCGAGGGCTGGCAGGTCATCCAGCGATGTAGCTCGGGGGCAAAGCCGTGGAGTTCGCACACGGCAGGGGCCACGTTCTCTAAGCTGCCAGGAGCGAGCTTCGTTCCCGGCAGCAGCGGCAACGACCGCTTAGCCAGGTGCTCCTGGCATGGCAGCGGCTGGGTGGCAAAGTAGTAGCGCCCAACCTGATCCTCAACTGCAGGATGTGCCGTGACGTTCGAAGCGACGAAACATCGGCCAAGCATGATGTCCCACCAATGTCCTGCAACGAAGCCACAGCCATTTACCCGGCGAGCCAGCGACCCGCCGCCCATCACCGTCGGTGCCCAGAAACCAACACTCTCTGGGAAAGGATAGGTCACGGCCGTCTTTTCCAACGGCTCCAAATGCCGCGAGAGTCTCCGCAGAGCTTCTCGGGTCATGCAGACCCCACCCGCAGTGTGTGGAAAGATGCCCATCTGCAGCTTCATGCCCAGATGCAGCGCGGCCACGAAATGAGGGTCCCCGGCCCGAAGCATGTTTGCCCTCGCAAAGGCTCGCAGGTTTTCGGCAGAGAAGGCACTATCAAGCTCCAACCAGCAGAAGAGGTCGGCATCTTCTAATAAGTGTCGAGCTGCGTAGACGGCCATGAGCAAGCTCTTCTGGATGGTGTTACCGGACCAGAGTCGGGTGCGAAAGGTTTGAGAGCCTGGAATGCCAGGAGTGGCCTTGTCTGCGTCAGTCCACTGCATCTTCATCCAGCTCTTATCCGCTTGAATTTCACGGAATGCTCGTGCCAGATTCACGACTTCAAAATCGCGTCGGCGAATGCGGATCTTCCAGGAGCTGCGCATTTCCAATTCTCTGCTTGGGGCAGCGAAGAACTTGGCCCAATCACAATGCCGAGCGAAGCTCTGGGCCATCCTTCGAAGAGGTGGGTAGTCGTTCGGCAGCGCCGCCAGGTACAAACATGCCACACGCTGGGCAATGCTCGACGAGGGGGGAGCCTGAGCGGCTGCCTCGTACCTCGATTCCGTAGCGGCTTCGTCACAAGTCAGATCTTCGCCGGTCCAGGACAGCGGCTTCGGGAGGACCTTTCGCCCTGAAGGATAAGCTGCATGAGCTGCCCGTACCTTTGCAAGCAGGTTGGCTGGGCGGAAGCCGCGAGGAGGTGCCACACAACCATCGCAGGCAAAGTCATCGAGCAGTGCCCAGGGGCAGTCTTGCATGACTGTGGCAGCTTCTGTCGCATCAGCGAGCTGTGCGAGCAGCGTTGACGGTCCCAGGTGCTGCGATGCCGCTGCGGCGACTGACCGCAGCAATGAGCGAGAAAGTGCTGCGGCGGTGCATCGACCTTAGGAGAAGTCCAGCTCATACGAATTGTAGCAGTCTTCGGGCGCATGCCGTCTGACTTGAAGAAGAGTCCTCTTGAACAGCGCGTGTGGCAAACTTATCCTGCCCAGCGCGCGCTGCCGGCGGGCCCCTGGCTTCTGGAGATCCTGCATCAACTCGTGCACGTCTCGGACGCTGAACAGTCCAGGGGGCAGCTCGTGCCAGTCTCCCATGTCCTGGCTGCACAAACAGCGACCCTTGTTGCCCAGGTCTTCGGCATCCGCAGAGTGAGGCGTGCCATCCGATAGCTTCCATCGCAGCTCACCGGGCTGCAGAGCCCGCGGAAACGGGGAGCGCAGGCCAAGGTAGCGCAGCAGGGCTCGATGGACGACCAATCGAAGGAGCGACCCGTCGCCGGTGCAGCGGTGTGGAACGCAAAGCCACAGTCGCGCAGAGATGTTCGCTGAAAGAGGTCGGCCTGCTTTCAGTGAGGCTTCCTCAAGTACTCGTTGCAGGTACACTTCTTTCCGCAGGAGATGTATTTCCATCACTATAGCATCCGGATGCACTTCCCTACAACCTTGCCAATGTTCCTTGGTGAACCATGGACCGCGGCCGGTAAAAGCGTCGTCATGCCTGGCGAGCGTCTGCAAGCACTGGAGCTCACTGGAAGTGGGAACAGCGACAAACAGCAGCAGCACTGCCACCCAACACGGATGTAAAGTCGCCGCCATCGGCAGGCGACATGCCACTGCTTGTGCTTTGCTCACTGAACGTCTGCTCGGCGGTAGGGTTCTGGATTCTGGCAGTCGCATTGCAAACACAGGGCCGTGAAACGTTGTAACGAAGAACTCATACACAAGCCTGTGAAGTCTCGCAACACGCTTGCTAGCAACTGGGAGCACATATGGGGTCGGCTGGGGCCAAAATCAGCAAAGCCGGCCCCGCAGCCTACAATGCCAGAAACACCTTGGTGCCGGGCGGGGTTTGCAAACGTTCTACTCAAACAAACCCGAAACCCCCCAACCCCCCCCCCCCCCCGGTTTTGAACCGAGCGGCACAGGCCTTCGGCAGTGCACCCCCCATCGTGCGGACAGCGGGAACGAGGGTATCAGGTTTGGGGATCGGGACTGAGAAGTCAGGGGATTGAGGGGCTCGCGGGTTTCGAGCTTCGGCTGAGGCCCTCACAAGTCGGAATGGGGGCCTGGGGGAAGGCCGCACATTCTGGTAGGTCAGCTATGCTCTGGGCGCCGGATTTGAGACTTACCGTATCCTTGGTAGATGAAATCAGCACATGATTCCATACGGTTTCAATCGAATCGCCTGGCGCAGTCTCCAGGCCCTCTCATGAAAAATACCTTGAGCCACAGGTGCACCGAGGCAGCGACGGAAGCATAATGTGTTGACAGCCGCTACTTCAACGAGACATACACCCTCAACATGTTTACAACCGTGGACAATGGAAAGCCGGTAGTTCCTCTTGTAGCTGTTCTACTTGCATTACTTCTCAGTCTAGCAATTCTGCTGCCTCTGTCGCCGTGCTAATTTCTCGTACTTCCGCTGCAGTGTCTTCCGGGTCGATTTTCTCTTGGTGCTTGTGTGACTGATGCTACACCCTTGTATTGTTCTTCTCCCGACTGCTGCGGTTCTCGATGGTTGCCTTCCTGCGCTTTAGAAAGCCGACCTGGGCCCCTACCGACAGGCTACTGAGTGTGCGCAACAAGGATCATCGTTCAACCGGTACCACATTCACGAAACTACAGATACCACGTTCACGAAACCACAGTGGTTTCACGATAGGGATGGTTGGGGGGAATTCGTTTTTGTATAGCTGTCGAAAGTGAAATTCTTGGATTTGTTGAGGATGCAAAGGTGCAAAGCAGTCTGCGACCCTGGGCCCACAAGTCACAGGTGCCTCTGCAGGGCAGCAGCAATGCAAATGGCCTCGGGCCACGCGACACGAAGTCGATGCTACTCACATCACAGACCACCAGAATTCTGCCCCTGCTGCTGCAAGTTCCAATACAACTCCGATGCTACTGCTACTGGTGCGACTATTTATATACGGCCTGAGGCTCCAGTACTCTGGGATGTACGTGAGCCACGATGAAGTAGTTAGAGTCTGATTCTATCGGTCCGCAATCCAACTGAAACTCTGATGCTCATGACTCAAGCCCGTTGTTGCAACTGCTTTGCTACTGTGCTGCAACTGCTGTGGCGCATCGTGTCTTGCTATGACCGCTCTGAATGAAAGTGTTTGCTGCTTTGGCTGCGTGCTGCTGTTGTTGTATATAAGTGTGTTTCTACTAATCCGTCAAGTAGTCAGCACTGCGGCGAAACTGAGTTGCCGACAATGCCAAGAAGAAGCTCTGTGCCAAAGACCTCGATAGCGGGCTCGAAATTGCTGAACTCACTGTCCCACGCCGTCACCCGCCTCAGCCCACACCCCAAGCCCTGAGTCCCCTGAGCCCCAGAGTAGATTCCCACCTTGACCTCTCGGAAAGTGGCGCGGACCTTGGCGTCCAGGGCAAGGCTTGATGGGCGCCAGAGTTTCCAGAAGCGGATAATGGAGGGGCCTTAATCATTAGAATAGGGTTTTGGGCATATTATACAAGACGGAACCCCCAGAATAGGGTAGGTGATTATTAAGGACTGATCCATTTCTAAGCTCAGCTTTGGGTTGATCTGCTTGAGGCCCCTGTCTCGCGCCTCACACCTTACTCAGACTCGGCACGACACCGACCGACACTACGACCCGAGGTACCATAAGGCTATTGTAAGGTCTACCAATCAAGCACGATCAGGGTTGCTAGAAGGGCGGCGAAGTGCACCCTCAAAGTCAAAGGAGTCCGAAGGTGGCATTGTTGCCCTTTTTTTGCTACTGGAACTAAAGCCTAAACCCAAACCCTCAACCCATGTTTTCTTTTCAGACTTCGGGAAAAGCTGAACCCGAAATACCTCAACCTTTAAGATCCAGAACGACCCTCCCCAAACCCTGAAAAAAGAATCAACCCTGAAATCCTGAACCTTTACTACCCCAAACCAAAAAGACACCGTAAAACCTCAACCCAACACCCTAAATCCAAAACTCTCAAATCCTAACCCCTAAATCCTAAAACCCTAGAACCCTAAACCCTAAACCCTAAAAGCCTAAACCCCTAAACTCCAAACCCTTTTCAGCACGGACTGTGGTGCCGGCCAACTCCAAACCCTTAACACCAAACCCTTTTGCATCCGGGCTTGTGAAGTCAACCCCAAACCCTAAACCCTAAACCCCAAACCTGTCCAAACGGTGGCCGGTGCTGACCAGCGGCCAACTCGCGCAGCTCTGGAGATGGGAATTTATGCACCTACGAGCTGATCTTGGAACGCTACGAAAGGTTTAGGGTTTCGGGTTTAGGGTTTCGACTCTCACACTCGCACGATTTAGGGTTTAGGGCTTGGGGCTTCAGAAGAAGATAATGCATAATGACTATAACTATAAAAAATCATCCTCTCGTCTTGCTGTTCACTCTTGGCCTCGTGGTGGTCCTTGGAAGCAGCTCCCAGAGATTCGGACCGCCCAACAGGTTCCTGCAGCATTGCGGGAACCGCTGCGACTCTAGCATCTCCTACGCAATCTGGGCTTCTAGGCGCACAAACCCTGAAGCCTTAAGCCCTATATGGCCTGAACCCTGCCGAAGCAGAGACAAACCGTCGAAACCCCAAACCCGGAACTGCCATGAGAGTGCTGGCCCCCGGAGGCCCTGCTGCGGGCAAGTCTTCACTCTCATCCCACGCCCCTAGGGTTTAGGGTTTAGGGTTTAGGGTTTAGGTCAAAGAAAGACCCAGTTTAAACAGGGTGTTGAAAACCTTTTAATCCAAGGGCGGCGTGACACAGGTGTGGCTGGGCCGCGGGCGACTGCTGCAGCTTCGTGGTCTTTCGGCTGCAGGCTGAACCTGCTAGAATAATGTATGATATAGTATGATAAAATTATAATACGGTAGAATATAGCATAGTATACTATTTTTGGCTCCCACATGGCAACGTCAGCGCACTGACCCTGCATGGCAGGCATCATGTCCTCAGAGACCTACCAGAATACAACAACTACCAGTAGGATGAAACTACAGGCTATGATATAGTACAATATGGTATAATATAGTATGATATAGCACCACAATTTTCCTAAGCCGGTTTTGTTGAACGACTGTCAGGGTCCGGGAAGCGGCTATCTGCTGGGTGCGTGCTGACACGCCTTCCCTGATGCAGCGCCCAACCACAACATCCAGTTTAGTGTTTAGGATTACTGTTCATTCGTCTCTCCGGCATAGCAGCATAGTAGCGAGGAGGCGAACCATAGGGAGGCTAACAATCACAATCGGAAACATCATAATCATCACCACCCGTCGGCCACCTTCATCATAACCATTATGACAGAGCAATGTCAAAGACAACTACCATCAACAGCGGTGACATGAGCGATGATGATCAGAGCCAAGAGAACAAAAATAGCAAAGAAGTGGTGCTTACCGTTTTCAGCAATACGGCACTCCGTCAGATTATTGTTATGTTACGGGGCTGTTGACAATGACTATCCCAAGCTTTTCTAATGACGGGCTCTTTAGCCCAACCCCCAACCCCCAACCGCCCTTGGCCCAAACCCTAAAGCCACCTCCAAACGCCGCAAACCCACAACCTTTTTGCCTAAACCCTTGACCCCGTAAACTTCAGTCCCAAACCCCAGCCCCTCAGAGAAGGCCCGCATCCATGGGCCCGCCTTGTCACGGTGATGCTGGCCTCAAGTATGCAAGGACAAGAAGCAAAGCTTGGGGTTCTACTGCTGGGGCAGGGCCACCCTGAGGATCTAAATTTGCTCAAATCGGCCGGGCTCCCACTGTTGAAAGTATAGTATACGTAATATACTTATAATACATCATAGTATATTTTAGTATATTATAATATATTATAAGTATAATACATGAGCTTCGGAGGGCCCCCACGGTGCTGGAGCTGCACAGCCTTTTCCTGTAAGTGATGTGAGCGAGCCTCGAAAATCCTACAGCAAAGGTTGCTCGGTACAAGATGGAACATCAGCCAACAAGCAAAAACGGCTGCCTCAGGGATCATTAACAATGCCATCGGCCAACGGTTAAACGAAAACAGATATAGCCTGGGACAGACCGCAGGGAGATCCCTTCCACCTCCTAGCTTCGCCAAGCGCTTCAAGCCTAGTGGCTCTTGCTGGGCTGTCCCAGGAACTGGTGCAATGAGGCTCACGCCCTGTTGAAAGTGGCTTGGCACTTCCTGAATGTCCAAGCTTGGCTGTTCATTCGCAAGCAAAGTCACATGGAGTGGGATCCGTCGTCCGGACGCTGTCTCGCAACACTCCACTGCTTGCGGAGCTTTGGAACGCCTTCCAGGCAAGTGGGCGATTCGAGCACTGCCACACGCCCTTTTGGATGGGCAGCCAACCCACCAAAATATGAATACTCGAGGCTGCTCACAAGCTGCGGTGCCGAAATCTCTCGCCTGGAAACAACATTCAGGGACGCCCAAGCCCGCCTGGGCTTCTCGACCCATGCTTTGCGATGCTGGGTCATGCTGTGCATGCTGTGTAAAGGCGTGCACTGTGCAGCTAATTTCCCACTAATTAGAGTATTCGCTCTCACGGGCAACAATGCTCTTGTCCACCACGACTCTCCACGAGGCCACAGTCTGCTCCCAGGTTGAGAACGACATGTTGGCATCGGTGACCTCACACCGCACCATGATGCACACAACCATTCTACTATCGGCCTCAGAAACCAAGCCCAAGATTAGCAAAGAGTGGTAAAGTGAGCATGGTATGGTATATATTGGTGGGGTGTGGTATGGTACGTTAGAGTACGGTATAGCAAGCTACAGCATAGCATAGTATAGTATCCTAAAGTGTAACTCATGTAGCATAGTCTAGTATGGTATCGTACAGTATAGTAGAGAAGAGCAGTATCGAAGGCCATTATCGCATAATTTTGTCCGGGGGCCACGAGGCCCCAGCCGCGCCGGGCAATCTCTCCGAGCAGCTGCGTCGCATTCCAAGAGGCGTAGCCCCAGAAGACCTTTAGGGTTTAGGGTTTCACACTCGGACCCTTTAGGGTTTAGGGTTTAGGGTTTCACACTCGGACCTTTTAGGGTTTAGGGTTTAGGGTTTCAAACTCGACCTTTTATGGTTTAGGGTTTAGGGTTTACCCCAGAAGACCTTGAGAGGAGCATCGCCCAGCCTCAGACACAGGGATCCGTCACTCACGCTCGCACGAAGGCAAGGGTCCACACAATCCACAACGATCGACTAGAGACCTGGATATGCCCGAAGATTACTTAGCAAGCAACGACAGGGTTTAGGGTTTAGGGCCATGGGAATGCTAGTGATCCTCCTGGAGGGCTTACACCGGAACCATCCCCCCCTCACTTCTCGGGCTTGCACAGAGCGCGGGGAAGTCGAGCATCCGACAACGCAACGGACGCTCGCAAAGTCGCAAAGTCACTTGCAGAGTAGCGTTGCTCTCGTACTCTCGACTCTGAATACTCCGAGGCGGAGTAGGGAAGTTGGACGGAACTCGGCCTTGTCGAGTCGCACGGAGACTCAAAGACATGCGAGCCTAGGGGCAAGCAGCCATCGCCGGCGCCGACTTGGACAAAGATGCTGGCCAATAGTCCCAAAATCACTCCAAGTTCTCCTCACGCTGGCAAGAGCATGTGCGAGGCTAAATCTAAGGCGGAGTCCAATGCAAACCAAGCTGCCGAAATAAATGCCTCGGCTTCTCCAGTGCAGGAGTTTTGTCATCAGCACGACTGTGTTCGGGTGAAGCTGTCAGTCCAAGTGGCTACCTTTGACCCTGAGCCGTGAGAGCTGTGCAATTCGCTGCGGGGACCTGAGACACATCTATTTCATAAGTGTTTTGTGGTCACAAATCCCCACACTTCCAACGCGCACGGAAGTTGGCACGAGGGCTGATCAGGAATTGGTGGCATGCGGCAGAAGCTCGAAGCAGCTCGCAAGCTGTCTCCGTATTCCAGGGTCAACCGCGAAGTTGTTTGACGCACGCTTTGCCTGAGCTAACCCCGACTCAGCATGCTCGGCTTGACGCATTTCGGCTTGCAACAATGAACACTGCATCGAAGTCAAGAAAGCCCCGACATGGCACTGCATCCAGCACCTCCGTGGGTATCTCCACCAAAGCGAAGGCCTACTGGGCCGCCAACTGAGGTTCAGAGCTAAGGGATGTCTGACTCACCTCCCCCATAGGCTGCATAAGTCGTACTAGCATGTAAATCGTTACGCTCTCATCTCAGACTGCTGCCTGAGCACTTCTCACTGATTTCTATGATATGGTGAGAGACACATCTCTCCCGACATGTAGAATTTCACTCCTGACCTGTTTTCACGTGATGACGAGACGAGAACATGGTTCTATGCCAGCAGCAAACAGTTATTTCATGACACACAGCATTACATGATCCACTCCACTGGTGCCGAATAGCTCCTGTAGGAGAGGAGGAAGGGGACGAGAGCATGGGAGGTAACAGTGCGAGATTCACGTGCCTGCAACGAAGAGTGCCAGGAAGACCGAAGATGAGAAGAACACTACCGGCAACCGGCACGCATCCGGTAGCCAGCAAGGATGCAATGACGGCATGATTACTCAGGACCAAAGCTCAAAATCACACAAATGGATACGTGCACAGTCCTCACTTCGCAACATGCATCATCACCAAAGACTAGGGCATACAGTGGCCTATGCCTTATGCAGTCTTAGCACAAGGTTTGTTATGGCGATATCATAACATCCATTTGCCATCAGCTGTTGGGGCTTCAGTGGGCTTATTTTAAGGGCCCTAAGCCCATAAATCACCTAAAACCTCGGACCCTAAGCCCACCCCCTAAACCCGAAACCCCTCAACTCGCAGCGCCCTCGTGAGCCTCCGAGGGCTCCACCGGCCCACCCAGAAAGTGCTCCACGGCCCTGGGGGCCAAGACCCTGGCAGCCTGTAAGACCTGCTGTTGGATTTTTTGGGTTTAGGGTTTAGGGTTTAGGGTTTAGGGTTTAGGGTTTAGGGTTTATGGGCTCAAAGTTTATGGGCTCTGGGTGTATGGTCTTATGAGTTTAAGCTGTCGGTGCTCACTCTGCAGACCAGGTTTAAGGTTTAGGGGTTGTGGGGTTGAGGTTTCGGGGCTACTCGCTTAGAATTTCGAGCTGCGTGCTTGTCTTGCATTGCAAGAGTCAGCGTCAAAGACCGGATCCCCTCCTTGCTTTGCTTTGCTTTGGGCTTAGAGTCAGAGGCAGTCCCTCTGACGCGCGCCGAGGCACTGAGAACGTCTCATCGTCATTCTCATCATCATCACTACCAGAATCGTTGGTAGCTTCAGCCGCAATCTGGCGACGTCTTGGTGACCGCCGTTTCGGCCAAGTCAGCTCTAGTACTACAACTGGCCGCAGTAGTTGCTTATGATCCCGCAAGTAGAAACAAGAACTCGGTAACGATGACGGCAATCAGTACGTGAAGCGTCTAAAAATGTATGTATTCTGTACTATGCATTATGTAGTACGTCTCCATTGCTATACTTTTTTGTATAGTATTATCATTATTGGTATTCCTACTCTTATTGCTAGTCGTACTCGTATAAAAAATGCCTTTCCCTTGCCATCCTTACCCTTTCCTTTACGACCTTCTGGGCGGTCCCGGACGAAGTGACCGCCACCGGTTGTTACTGTTGATAGTAGTAGTATTACTACTGTTCGTATTACGCCTACTTTCATAAAAAGGACAGGTTTATTGTTGCAATGAAGCTAGATTACTAAAACAATAACAAAAATGCAAACAATAGAAAAATGAGAACAGTACAGTAATCACTAATGTTGTTATATTGCTTGTAAGTCTATATTCTATCATTATTGCTATTATCATTGTCATTAAAATTGCTCTTTTGTTCATGTTAACCTTATGATCCTGATGAATATTGCTATCAGCGTTAACATTATCACTCCTATCATTGTTATCATTAATACGGTTGATAACCTTATTGCTAGTATTATTCTGAATAGCTAAGAATAGCTAAAAGACTCGCCTGGACCAAGGGAGCGTAGCTCGATTGCCATTCCCTCAACGGGTAAGTCGTCACCTGACGAGAGTGCGACAAAAGTCGCAACTTGCCCAACCCGGCGGATCACTTCGGGTTTAGGTCTGTAGGATTGTGAAGCGTGTTTGCCTCCAGCGTTCCTTGACTACGCCCGCGAGGAGGGGCTGCAAAACTGACAGGCTGGAGCAACATGCGCACGGCGCACGACCCATGCATGCAAGCCAGTATGCTGTCTACGGGCTTTATGAAACACGAACTTTCATTTCAGGTGGTGCACCCTTCACCCTCACTTGCGCAGAGCATGTACGGTCCACTTGCTTGCAATTCAAGCTTAAACCCTGAAACTTAAATTATAAACCCCACACCCCTGAGCCCCAAACCCGAAACCCCTTGCGCGAGGTTTCATTTTTTGGACCCCCTTTTTTGCCACCTCATACTCCTGGCACTCCCTAGAAACCGTCGAGCCCACTCAACTGGACACTGCAGTCAGGAATCTGATACAAATAACAACGAAGGTTCTACTAAACTCGTGGGGTTTAGAGCCTAGGATTGAAAGATTGTTGCTGCCTCTGACAAGCCTGCATTGCAGGAAGGGTTTAGGGTCTAGGCGCCTCCGCCCCTGTGCACTACAAGCAATCTCAACAACCGGGCCTCGACGTCGGGGCCCTGTTGTAGAACAGGCCGGGTGGTGTGCTCCAGTGGACTTGGAACTTTTTGCACCAGGTTGACTCCCAGAACCTTGTGTACGGTCGGGGCTTGGGGTTCTAAGTACTGCGGGGGCCTTAAAGTTAAGAGTAGGGGTTTGGTGTTTATTATAGCATGATTCAGACGAGGAACCCTAAGGAATAGTATTGGCATGTCTTTGGGGCTCGGTCGGACTTGTAGATTCTGCGGCACTCCATAAGAAGCTCGATAGATTCGCAAGGCAGACTACTCATTTTTCAATTCTAGAGCTCTCCAGTCCAGGTTTAGGGTTTAGGGCGTAGGGACACTTGAAAACTGAAGAACCAACCACACAAAGTCATGAAGGCTTCTCAGCAATCTCTGTTCGCATGGCTATGACAGTGAAGAAGCCGCAGTGAAGAAAGAACCTCTTCAGGAATCTAGTCCTTGCATTGAACATAGTCATAGCCGGCTATGGTCGGCTGTAAAAACCCAGTCCCTGCTTTGATCAAACGGATCAATGTGATCTGTGGCCCAGAAGAGCAATCCTCCTAGTTCGCAGACACCGCAGGCACCGCAGGTTTTCACGGTATTCACACACGAAGATTAGTTTCTGCCTCCCGATATCGGGAAGCTCACAGCTCAGAGCACGCAAGTGTCTTGCAGAAATCATATAGAGCGGCATGGCTGCATTCAGCAATGTGCTGATTCATGTACCTTAATGCACATGCACAGTACGTGAAGACACTGCAGAAAAGCACTCCACTCGTGCCGGGGCTGAGCTGTCTCCACTTGGAGTAATAGCTTTTGCTCAGCTGAGCCGGCATGATTCCAGAGCGTGAGCCCTTTCTACAAGCTCAAAAACTGCTCTTCGACCTGAGAACAGTCACCACCGGAATCTGAGTCACCCCAGGTAACGACTGCGCCGTTTGCCAGTATGGCCACAAACGCGTGATAGCCGGCCTTTAGGTGCTGTACATTCTGGAGCTTATGCTGGACCGCAGAGCTATCACCGCCGAAAGCAGGATCGCCCCATGTTATGACAGATCTATCTTCCAGGATTGCGGCAAAGGCCTTGTCTGCCCCATGAACCTGCTGCACCTTCTTAAGCTGATGTTGGACTGCAGAGCTGTCCCCACATGGGGAGCTGCCCCACGTCACAAGAGATCCATCTTCCAGCGTTGCAGCAAACGCGCCACCGCAGGACCAAAGCTTCTGCACACCTTTCAGCTGATCTCGGACAGCACTATAGTCGTCCACGACAAACTCTGAACCCCATGTGGTGATGGACCCGTCTTCCTTCAGTGCAGCAAAAGAAGTGTTTGTTCCCTGAACCTGCTTCACTTTCCTGAGTTGATCCTGGACATGCTCGCTGTCACCACCCTCATCCCGATGGCCCCAAGTCACGACAGATCCGTCTGCAAGGATTGCAGCGAATGCTTCATGTCTATGTCCAGACTCAACTTGCTTAACGTTGCGGAGACGAGCTTGGACACCACTGCTGTCACCTCCAGCATATGGATTGCCCCATGTCACAACTGACCCATCTTCGAGGATTGCAGCAAATGCTGCACTTGTGGCCCGGAGCTGCTTTACATTCTTCAGCTCTTGGACGTTGGAGCAGTCACCGCCCGTTTCATAGCCCGTGACATCATCACCCCAAGTCACAACCGATCCGTCTGCCAACAAGGCAGCGAATGCTCCCCATGTGCCCAAGACTTGCTTCACGGTCTTGAGCTGATGTTGGACTGCGGAGCTGTCACCACCATTCTCTGAGCTGCCCCAGCTCACAACAGAGCCATCTTCCAGCACTGCGGCAAATGCACCGTCCGTCGCTGCGATCTGCTGGACACCTCTGAGATTGCCCTGGACTGCAGAACTGTCCCCGCCTTCAGCCGGCTTGCCCCATGAGACCACCCTGTCTCCTCCGCGGATGCACAAGGCAAAAGCCTCCCTAGTTGCAGCAAGGATCGGCTCGACTGCAAGAGCTGTAACATGGTCTCCATCTTCCAGCCCGGCAGCTTGCAGAGACTCGGTGGCATCAGACAGGACAACACCACCGACAGTCACTAACTTCACAAAGCCTTGCCCGAAAGCTTCTTGGGCAAGAGTCCTCAAATCTCCCACAGTGGAAGACTCCGGAATCGAGAGCCGCTCACCGCGACCGCTTGGAAAAGCAACCTGATCTGCTTCATTGAAGCAAAGCGAAGAATTGGTTTGATCCGAACGGGCTGCAGGGTCTCCTCCTGCCAAAATGCTGAACCAAAACTCATAACCCTAAACCCTGAACCCAAAAAGCTCATGAAGGCAAAGTAGTGTAGTTCCGTTAAGAGCGGCTCGAAGAATGCTTCCTCCTCAAGACGGTGTCCTCTACTGTCGGACTCCGGACATCACTACAACTCGTCTCCGACGACACTAGAACTCACCGGCGACCGCTCGTCAGAGACATTACATGAATTATTGTTTTATCAGAACTCCGCACTGTGGCAACCGGAGACATTACATCCATGAAGATTGGAATTTCTGTTGTACGAAAACACTTGGCGTGTGGATATGATATGTGGTGACATAGTGTCACATGCTACAGCTGACTGAATAATCACTGTGCAGCGTCTGCACTATACTGTACTTCATCTCAAAACGTTAGATACAAGCAGTGACTGTTGTAGGCCCCATGTATGTGTTGCCTGCGTTCGTGCCAGGCATCTCTCGCCCAACTTCGGTCCAAGACAGCGCTGCGGAATGCTCATGTCACGACGGGACGCGTTTGACCGGGAATGTTGGCCCCCTCTTTCTGGTAGATGTACGCTCGTAATTGTTTGTACTTTTTCGAACTTGCAGAAAAGTCTGGACCAAAGCGGCGCAAGCAGCTAAAATCTTTACCGCCGTCGTCATCATGTTTATGACTACCGTTTTATGGTCGTAACGTCTTGAAAGCAAAGAACCCATAAAACTGAAGCCATTCCTGCCAACGGAACCCTGAGAATCGGCCCTGGAATCTCTGCTCTGGCGTACCTGAGGCCTGCACAGCTCCTCCCCCGCGCTTGTTGGGGTTGTAAGGCTCGCACCTGACTGTCTCTTCGGCTCCCGCATGGCGGCCCCGCAGTGTAAGATGCGCCAAAGGCACGCTTGTCGGAAAGAACTAACGTCGCACTACATGGGCGAAAGCAGAGGTAGCTACACAATTTCGGCACTATCTCAGCCCTTTGTTGCATCAGGACTTGTGGAGGATCTGGGTCGTAAGCCTGGCTACTTGGGCTCATGACACTTGGGCCATGGCAAAGCGATCAGGTACACCGCCTCGGTGAAGTGCCCGAGCCTCGAAAGGCGGACTTGAGACAAAGCTAGTCGCATTTTGGCTGATGTAGTTTAAGACGTACTCGTCCTCGTATGCCACCGACTACAGCCAACAGCAACTACAACAACACGGCACCGCCAGCACCACCTACTACTACTACTACTACCACCACTACAGTTCTAACTGTGCTGGTGTGACGTAGGGGATTCTGGGAACCCTAGTGCAGAGCAAGAAAGCCGACGTGGGCCGCAGATTCCCGCAGCCATATGTGAGCTGGGACTTCGGGTTTCCAAGTCAACCCATGCAAGGGTTCAGGCACCTCGTGGCGAAGGCGCCAGGTTGCTGGCGCATCAGCTCCCCGTTCTTCTCGGATTTGGGTCGGGAGCTCCTTGGCTAGGGTTTTCGACTCTCACACTCGGACATGGCTAGGGTCTCGACACACACACACACACTCGCACTCCGCAGGCATGGCAAGAAGACGTCCCGAGCTTGCTACATGTACATGCCCTATGCCCATCAGACTCAGTAGCCCGAGATGCCCAGTGAGGGAGGACTCAAGTAACAGTCAGGGCCCCGGGCTTCGACTCACACTCGCTCAAAGCAGGCACGGAGGCATGGCAGACGGTCTCAGCTTTCCTTGCTAATGCAGCGACTTGAGAGTCCGTGTAGACACTGTGGCAGACTTTAGGTCGCTGGCTTCCCGTGCCGAAACACTTTTTGCCCACTTCTTCCGGCGAAAAGCGGTGGAGCTCCCCAGCGTGTGGCCTGGAGCCCTACACCCTAAGCTTGCTCACTTTCGGAGTTTTCCACGGAGCTCCGTTGGAGCCTGTCTCCTCTTCCGACTTACTGGAAGCGACGCTTCTCGACTGATTCGTCTGCTTCAGGTTTGCTCTTGTCCACATCCTTTGGCAATGCTGGGGCTGTTGCCTTACAGTTCTCTTGGAACCCAGTCATATCAGCAGGCAGTTTGTCATCAGGCAATATGCGGGTCCGGCAAGAAGGCGAGTCAGTCATTATGTGGTGTATGCATGCAGACCACTTCATAAACACCGCCCCACAGTGCGGGCAGGCATACTTTGCAGTAGCTAGCACCGCTTCGGTAGACTTCGGTAATGCGGCGGATTCCTTGCTGGACAGGCCCAGCAAACTCGCCAGCGGCGGCTGATCCTGTAGTATGGATACCTTCACTGCCAGATTGTCATCATTTCCGGCCTGGTTCTCCTTCTCCTCTTCTCGATGCTTCCCACGCATTAACCCCTCCTGCTTCTCATCTGCCATCCCATGCTGAAAATTGCCACTATTCTGGCTGGCCTCGCTGTACTCATCATGTAAAACCTCTGGATCCCGATTGAGGGTGCGCCATATCCGATTACGTGCCCTTGTGTCGCAGAATGCAGGCCAGTCGTCGTTTTTCCGAGACCAAGAGTCATAATATCCGAACGATTTCCTGCTCTTTCTACCATTTTGTTCCGATGAACTGATACCATACCACTGGTCCTTCCACCACTCTTTGTTGTTGTTGTAGCTCAGAGTCTGGCAAGACCTGCCATCCTTTCTACTGTCGGCCAGTGATGCAGGAAAAATGTCCAAAGTTTGCAGACGCATTCCCTTTTCATCAAAGGCCATGGGCTTGCAGCCCTCGGGGGTGGCACTGGTGAGCCAAGCTGATCTCTGGTGCCGCTGAATGTTTGCAGCATAGCCCTGGATGGAGGACCACTCTGACTTGCAAGGGCGCTCGCTAGCGTGTCCTTTCCAGTCGTGGGTGCCCTCGAAGTGGTTCTGGCATTGCACAGCTGTTTCATGGTCTCGAAAATTGATGTATGCTAAACCTCGGGTCTCGAACTTTTCCATGTCCACAGGCAAATAGAAGTAGTCATATGTGCAGGGGAAGAGTTCATCCAGTAAACTCAATAGAATCTCTGCAGTCAAAGTCTTCGGAAGACGTGTCAACACGATGGTTGTTTCCCCACCTTCTTTTGAATTCGATGCCGCCTTCGAGGTCATGTGCCGGACCTTCCAATGGTTGCCACCCCCCTTGTCCCCGCGTGCCAACCTCATGCTGTCAGGTATTCGAGCAGCAACTCTACAGACTTGGTATAAACGCACACAAGGCTCTTGATTTCAGAGCAGCAGAACACTGTTCGGATGATTGAGCCAAAATGGCAAGAGTTTTTGTTGCCTCCCACCTAGCCAGGAGGAAGCCCGCAATGCAGGGTACATATTGGCAAGGTTGGAAAGGGGGCTTTGATCTTACTACTTACGGTCGAAACGACAAGCCGCCTGCGAGAATATTGGTGGTCTGAGTCTAGGGGGTTTAGGCCCGTCCGCCTCGGGCAACGACGTCTGAACGGAGCAACATCTGCTGCATGCCTGCATCCGAAAGCTTCACCTTCACGACGAAGCAATAAGCAGTTCTGCAGTAGACTTCTCCGTGAAACTTTGTTGAGCTCTCTTCAGCCGGAACAGAAGTGCTCATTGATTTGGAGCTCAACATTGGGCTCGCATCCGTTTGCTTTGGCACCAGGCTTGCAAAAGCAAGCCTTATAATATACTATACCATACTATACTAGACTACACTATAGTATGCAATGCTATACTATACTATGATCTAATACGATACTACAATATCCTATGTTTAATTCAGTATAATGTACAGTAATGTACTACAATCGAACTGTTGATTTACTTAACTCTGAAGCCCCCGACCTGAGGTCCCACTACCAGAACAGCATCCACAGCTTCAGGGGCATTGAAGAGGGGTGCTTGATAATGGATTAAAACAAATACCTGTAGAAAATTATGCGTTCCCTTATAGACTAGAATAAAGAATCCTAACATGGTATCTTACATTAAACTCCTTAACAAGAACCCAATAAAAATCAGCCGAAGCGGCGCCAAAAGGTTTCCTTTTTGGATCAGCTGGGGAAGCTCCTTGGAAGCAGGGAACAAATAGGGGACTTCGTCCTAATGTCGGTGAAGCAAGCCCGAAGTGGGGGTGCTCATCATAATGTGCCTGTAAGTGCGGCAAATCTCCAGAACTCTCATCATGGGTACGAGCCCACGGTCGCTGTTTTGGGGGGTTAGCGTTGAGGGCGTCGGGTTTGGATTTCAGGCATCATTGAAGCGACTCTCCTCGATACTGGCGACTCCGACGTGCATTGCCCAGCCTCCCCCGTGTACTCCAGAAGTGCCTTTCGACAGCATGGCCAAAGACTTGCCAGCTATCGCATGCGCTGCAGCACCAGCAACAACAAAAGCAGCAGCAGCAGCAGAAGAAGAAGCAGAAATCGCCACAAAAATAGCTAAACTTAGCATTTAACACTGGAGGTGCTGATGAAGATGACACTGGTGGACCACTCAAGCGCTCTCATGCGAGATTGGCTCCCAACCCGACGAGAATCCAGACTATGGGGCCCTGACCAGCGAAATCACATGGGTAGCTCTCTAAATTAGGGTCCCTTTGTAGGAACCCAAGAAGGACCCTAATTTATAAAGCTACCCACATGTCTCTCAACCTTAGCACGTTAGCTTCTGCGCCTCGCGCCGACTCCTGGGCTTGTACGCTTCCTTGAAGGGCCGCTCGCAGACGTTGCCTGGTAGGATCGCCGGGCGGGAGCGCTCACTTCTGGCTCTGCTCGCAAGCCGGGGATTAGGCGATGCTGCTCGCAAGATGACGCTGAAAAGGCTTAGGTAGTAGTAGTGAGTTGAGGGTAAAGTTGAAGCTTCGCCGAACTTCGAGATAGCCTACATTGGGTCTACATGGTTCGCATCAGCGTTGTCGGGCAGATAACGACAGCAAGACAGAATGCCAGCTGAGGAGACACACCAAAAAGTCGGCCAAAGGAAGAGAGAAGTGCAGAGCGCTGCTTCGGTGCAGCACGTGCAGCATGAAGCAGGAAGCACACGTTGAACATCGGTTCCACACAAGATCGAACATTCTCCCGGTGCTTATTACCGTCTTAGCCAGATTTAGGTTCACCTTTGTGTGCCGTTTCGGTGCTCAGACTTGCAAGGTCACTCTGCCACGTTTCGAGACCTGACAATGTAAGGCCGGCTGTTAACTGCGGAATCGAAAGCTCCAGCACCCTCCTGAATCCCTAACTGTACTCTTTAGTGTTCTTGTGTATCCCAGCTTTTCTTCTACTTACTTCTTCTTCTTCGATCCCAAACAGACAACAGCAAAAGCCCAACAAACTAAGCCCGAAGCAACCGGGAATGCCACAGAGGTGCAGATTTCGTCGATGCGAGTCTGGTACTTCGGATGCGTGGACTGCGTCAGAAGCACTGACTTCTGCCACTGCCGCAAACAGCTCAAGTGCACCCATTGGCCACTGCCCTTGCATTCCTGCGTTCTTGGAACTTCGGATAAGTTACACTAATAAGGAAGCCATGTTACCAGCATCTACTTGAGATCCCTATAGTGAATCCTAAACCCTAAACCCGAAAACCCGAAAATCCTAAAGCCTAAAGCGTGTAGTAGAGACTTAAAACAACTTCCCAACGAGAAACCCAGATTCGCATGGGGCCACCAACTCGCCAGATTCCACCAGGCAATAGCGGCATGCCTGTGTGCACTGTTTGGGGTTTGGGGTTTAGGGGTTAGGGCTTAGGGCAACAACTCACGCTGGGTTTAGGGTTTAGGGCCATTCCAGGAAGGTGAACAACAGAAGACTGAATAACTACCAACATTAGTCCTCAAGGGTTCCTGATTATAGTCTGAATAGAATAACCCCAATAGCATATTCTGATCATAACCGTTACAGCCCTGATGTCAGCCACAGTCCTTACCAGCTTCTGAGACTTCACCCTCGGCAACGCGGCGCAGCTTCCGGATGTTGTCCTCCTGACGGCCACACTCACGCATTTCGCATATCCCACGCAAGTCGTCCACAGCCTCCTCTGCTTCGTCAGGCGTTTGGAACAGCTGCACATAAATCTCATTCTGTGCCTCGAAAACTTGGAAATGGGAATCGAACTGCTGTGTGTGGAGCAGAATGGATCGAAGGTCGACCCCTAGCTAAGCTCCGAGCGTTGAAGTATGCTGATGCTGCAGCATACCTCCGCCGGTCCTCTTTAGGCTCCAATATAGAACCGATGGAGACGGAGTTCTCCTCTCAGTGCATCTGTGAGCTGCAAGGAGGACGAGGGTCGGATAGACTCCCAACTCACATAGGACTACTCGTGATGGCCAACCAAAGCAGAACCCAAAAGAAAGAAGGTGAGAAACACAACAAGCTGGGAAGTCTCCCAAACTCGGAAAATAAGCACATGAATTAGGAGCTACCTTTCCTCTTGCAGGTGCGTCCAGGCCTCCCCAAGGCACCCAAAAGAATACCAATGCAAAAGCAGGTTGTGCTGGTGGCTCTGCAGCCGAGAGGTTGGGAAGCATTGGCCCGAACACGGCGGTTTAGGGTTTCCCTCCCACTTGGCAAGGACAAGCCCACATTGCAGGCGGTTTAGGGTTTAGGGTTTAGGGTTTAGGTTTAGGGTTTAGGGTTGAAATAAGCAAGACATGTAGAGTTGGGACTTCCGAGATGTGACTAGAAGCATGCTGCACCGCACAAGTCCTCGTACATGAAGCTCATAAGGCCAATGAGTATCTTCTCTACAGTCCAGCTGGGATTCCAAGACCTTAGCCGAAGAAGGCAAAAGACGACTACAACAGCGAAGATAGGGTGACCCGAGAGAAGATCGTTCGGAACCCGGAGGGTGCTTTGTCTCTCTTGCGTCCCTGGACTAGTCATATCTGATGCCGGGACATGCTGATCACTGCTGCAAGACTGCAGCTAGAATGGCCGGCCGCTACGGGCCATCCACAAACCGCGAGAATGAAGCTGTAGTGGCCATGGCCACTGTGGGGGCAATCCACAAACCGCGACGATTAGGATCAGATCATCCTCGCAAATGGCGATGGCCAAAGACCACTAGAAGAATGGCTGCCGAGGAACAGCCATCAAAGGAAACACAGGATGCCATTTCTTCCTTCTCAATTTTGCTCTGACCAGACGGACTGACCAACAAGGTCGTGCTTTTCTGGCCAATGCTATGTCTTTGGCCAGCGCTGAGAATTTCATGCATACGACTATAATTGACCGTGCTGATCACCAGGATTTGCGTGACGCCGCTCCGAACCAAACCATGACGGCACAATGACGCGTATGCTCTGTCTCACCACGGTTGACATCATGACCGATACAACAACAATGACCACCGGGCTCACGATGATGAAAACAGCTGCCGGGATCACCGTGAATCGTGATCATTATCATTCGCACACTGTGACGGTTGAATGCCACCATTACGTACACCCATTTTGATCAACATTACCGCTATGGACACATCAGAGCATGATGACCCGCGCAGCACAGTCAGCAGCATGGTGATAACCACCCACGTGAATACTAGCACGACACGGATGACAGCATTGTAAAAAAAGCACTGTCACTGTGACCCTTCTACACAGTGACATTTTTTGACTTTCCCAATCATTACCGTAACTTGTCATTCTGCATGCTGCTGTTCATCACATCGTCGCAAGCGTCACGACAAGAGAACCCATCACTCTCACCCGGCTCGTCAAACTTGCACGCTCGTCAATATCATTGACGCTACATCTATCATCGTGCTTCTGATATGTCACATGATGCTTGTGGCTTTTGTAATGCATACTGCTGATTCTTTGCACATCGCCAAAGATTCCTTTTGGTGCCGCCCTGTCACAGTCTTGTCATTTCTCTTGTCGCCTTTCTCTGTCATTTGGGGGGACATCCTACGAAGTGCAGAAGAGACACCGCCTAATCCAAGCCTCAAAGGTCTGAGGTTCGCACTCCTTGTGGAAGTCGCTCATTGATAAGCAGATGCGCTTGTTGATCTCGAAGCGGCCGCTTGGGGTCAACATCCTGGTTTTGGGGGACTCGGATTGGAGCCTTGCAGGGTCCCAACCCTTCGTCTACGCATAAGCTTTCAAGGCCTGATGATACTCTGATGGTGATCCTGTCGGGGATGCATCTCCTTCTAGTAACGACGCTAAGGAAGCCTCGAACCCCAAACACAAAGCAAGCCCACGCCACGGATACAAAAGGCCTATCCGAGCCCGGCCGCTTTATCGACGGAGGCTTCATGGGAAAGTCATCCGGAAACTCCAGGATGCCTTCGGCAGTTAAGAAATCGATGCCTTCGGCAGTTAAGACATCGATGGAGGGATGGTACCCATCATGACGATGACGATGATGATGATGACAGAGAGGTTTTGATGGTGGTAGCAACGATCGTATTTTTAGGATGTCGGCTCTGAAGACGTGATGAAGAAGAGTAGCTGCCGGCAAAAAAAGTGTGCAGCTGGCTGCAATGAAAAGGTTCTGAGCAATACCAGATTCAAGGTCGTGTGATCATTAGGCAGGATGAAGGGTATGAAGGGAATGCTGATTGATTCTGGGGAACGGGTAGCTCAGCTAAGGATGACGCCGATCATGATAAGAATCGCACAATCATCCTCATAAAAAATCATCCTCATCGTCGTAATGTCCAGGTTCACTTGGTTGTTGTCGGGGGGTGGGCGGTATCAACATCATCATCCACACCCCGTGGACATCATATCTGCGACCCACCGGCTTATTTGAATGTTCATGCCCGGGCATCACAGAAAGCTGAGACGAAGTCTCTGCATCCAGGTCGCCGTGGTATTTGCCTCGGACGCCGTGCTACGGATAATCCAAGGGAGGGCCTTCACGGGTCCCGAAGCTTCGAAACCTGGTCCTGTCATAAAGAGACAGAGGGTTACGGAATCTCATCGCACTGGCACTTGCCAAGGCCTAGCGCGCGGCTGCCAGAAAAGCCTTGTTTCACGTAAACCTTCTCTCTGACTCTGATGGGGCCAGAGTAGCCATCCCGACTATCAGATGGGCGATGGAATCACAATCGGACTCAGCTAATCAACAAGTCTAGACAAGGCACCACCTGTGTACGGATCCTGGTTTCCAGTGATCACGAAATGCCATTCTAAGATATTTGTGTCCAACGGTCGCGCTTCGATGTACTCGATGGGATTTTTGAGAATCCGCCGGTACCTCGAGCACCACGGGATGGAACACCCAAGTCAGAAGCACTGCGCGCACCTTTATGATGCGATCGCAAAGCATAGTACAGTAGAGTATACAGCATGGTATAGTTGCGTGTCGTGTAGTATGGTATGGTATGGTATGGTATGGTATGGTGTGGTGTGGTATGGTATGGTGTGGTAGTATGGTATGGTATGGTATGGTATAGTATGGTATGGTATGGTGTGGTGTGGTATGGTATGGTGTGGTAGTATGGTATGGTATGGTATGGTATGGTATGGTATGGTATGGTAGTATGGTATAGTATAGTACAGTCAGGATAGCTGAGGCAGGCGCTCCATCAAGAGTCTCCGGTTGTGGCGACTGCCAGCTCCAGCGGATTCAGTGGGGGCTTGCTTCTCGCCCTGGCGCCGGCGAGCTGTTCTTCAAGGAATGGGGATTTTGGGGCTTAGGGTTTATTTTTTGGGGCGTCAGAAACTTGCCGAGTACTGCAGAACTGTAGACCACGCAGGGTTCACAGGCCTGAAGTCGGGCATTCCAAGACCGAGCCAGCGAACCAAAGATGCAAAGACGGTTCGACTGAATGGTTTCAAAGCTCTTCCTCCTGTCAGGTACCTTGTCGTTGGCCTTGCTACCCAAGGCGAGACGGAACAGAGTGAGATAAGACGAGACAACAGCCCAGCCCTGGCCTCATTTAAGGCAGCAGAAACAGGAAGAGGAGTCGATGCAGTCATATCGATATCCAGGGCCCGAGTCTTGTCCACAAACACGGCCTGCGGCAACGCTCTGCTTCTTTCAGGGAGGCTTTCGATGACATTCGTGATGGTGGGCTAGCTTCTGTCTGCGGGTCTCTGTCAAAAGCCTCATTTCGTGCATTCGAGGCGCCAGGTCATAGCATCTGGCGATGGCCATTTCCCCGTAGTGGGACTCGATCTCCGTCTCGGGGCAAGGAGCAACATGTCTCCCTTCGCCCTTTACCCAACATAAGATGCACCCGCCTCGGGGTGATACTGCACGCCGACCCATCGCTGGAGAATCGGGAAGTTGGCGAGCGCCCTTGCCTTCTCCGGCGTCGGAAGGGGACCCGAAAGGGCCTTCAAGTGACTAGAGGGTAAGCAGTGGATCGTCCTCGACCCGTGACGGGTGTACTCCGTCACCCACCACCCATCATACTGACCCCGATCGTAGCCGCGAATCTGCAAGCGCACCACTTCCCCTTGCTTTCCCACTTGGGTGCGACTCACAGCAGTGAAAGGCTTCGTCGGATCCAGCGTGGGATGCTTGTGCTTCAGAGAGCCATCACCGCCAACCTCCTCGGCTTCGACTGACTGGTTCTGAGGCATCACCTCCTTGCTCACCCTGACCATTGGGTGGAGCGCCCGGTACTCCACGTTCAATGGAAACTTCTGCGGGACGTACCTCGGCAGTCCGGAGACCAGAGCTGCAATACTCATGGCTTGACAATACGTTTCCGAAAAGTGACGCGATATTTAATCCGACTTTCGGCGTGTAGCAACTGAGGGCCGGCCCCCAGTACCCTGTTCGGGGGCTCCAAAGCAAACTGCTAGGAAGGGGCTCGAATCTCTTGGAAGCCTCTCGAACTTTGTGGAGTGGAAACTGGGCCCGCTGATGTGGGAACCACTCGTGAAGCCGATGTTCGAAGGAGTAAGGCACCTCAGCTTTTGCCAGAGTGGTCTGTTCAGAGGTGAGCCTTGGGCTTTTTTCCCACCCGCCCCGCTGACACTTGGGTTTTTTGACACTCACACTCGGACAAGCCTGGCAAGGTCCACCACGATACTGTCTTCAAGATAGGGTTGAGGCCTTTGGGGTTTGAGGCTTCGGAGTTTCGGTTTTTGGGGCATCGGGGTTTCGGACCCCTCACTTCTCTCGGCCCAGGCGCAGCAGGAGTCAGTGACATGACCTGGCCTTCGCCTCCCCATTTCCTGGGCTGCTGTTAAGGAACTTAAATCAGTCACTATAACAAGGAAACCCTATTATTTAACTTCAGAGAATGAAGCCCATTATGGTAACCTAAATTACGTTACTAGAATAAGGAAGCCCTATCATTTACTCTAAAATCCCCACTATCCTGACTTAAACTAGGTTCCTTAACAGCGCCCCAGCTTCTTGGCGGCCCTCACCTCCCCACAAAAAGAGTAGAAGCCGACGATGAACACCGACTCCAGGGTGCTGCGGCACATCCTTACGGATACCCTTACCCTTAGGGTTTAGGGTTTAGGGTTTAGGAGGTGCTACAAAGGATACTATAGGGGCTTTCTAGGAACCCCTTAAGAGGCGCTACAACGGGCTACTATCGAGATTACTGTTTGCGTTTCAAGCAGTCGCAGCAAAAACCCCGAGCTACCTGCTAATGCAGTGAAGGCGGCTGACCAAGGTTCCATTTCCTGGGCAGCGATGCACGCACAACGCCGCCCACCGAATGCTACACGTAATGCATGACATAATGTGTGTTATATATATATATATATACATATACAGATAGATGGGTCTTGTGTGTGTGTATATATATATATAGTTGCAGTCGGAAGGCTCATTTCTCTCAAAGTTCATTCCGCCCATGGGGGTGGCAGTTGCATCACCCACATGGGAATTGTGCGCCCAGACGATGATCTTCAAGTCCTGGTCCAGCACAAGCCATGGAGGCTTCCCGTTCCCGCAAAACGAATCTCACAAGCCTCCGAAATCCACCGACGACCCTTCGCATGTAGCCATGAAGCTTTGGGAATCTAGAATCCAGGGTTTGGCCTCAGGGTGGTTGCTGCACCTGCCGCTTCCAAGACTGTGAAAGGCTCCCTGCCCGACCTTGTCATCGAGACCGAAGAGCTCGCGTGAATGCGCCCGCAGTCGAAGAATCGTCGTCATCATGTGCTGGTCACGAGCATTCCTGGCACATCGCTGTAAAATGCCGGAATGGTCGTGTGATGGTAAGCCCGGTAAGTGCTTCCGAATTCAGGGCCACTGGGACTGGACCTTGGCTTAACTCTGCTTCACACGTAAGAATACTTTGTCCAGTTCTAAGTAGGAAGGAGGGCCGAAAGCAAGCGCAAAATAGGGACCTGTAGGTATTTATATATATATATATATGTATACATGTACACACACATAAATACATACAAATTTGTATACATATATATATATAATATGTGTGTGTATGTGTGTATGGGTAGATATACAGACATATGCATGCTTTGTATCGCACTACATGCATGTATACAGAAAGGCGAGATTGAAGCTTCTGCCGCTTCGGCACCAGCTCGCCCGCGACCCGGGTGGCTCCAGGCGCTGCTTCGAGTAGTACTCGTCAGCAGCAATCATGCACTCCTTTGGACACACGTGGGAGTTTCCGAAATTAGGGGTACCTTATTTTGGGGTCCTTATAATAAGGATCCTACTATTTGGGGTACTATACTAGGGTCCCCTATTTTCGGAAACCCCCACGTAGCCAGGGCTAAACAACCCACCTGCAGCCACAGCCAGGCACCAACTAAGAGGATCTACGAGCACAAGAGAGCACAAGAACTATCGCCAGAAAATGCAAACTTGATTACTGCACCTGTCCACCGTATCACCAGTCCACCGTGTTACAGTGTGGGGGGTCTAGGGTTTAGGTGGGCTTGAAGGGCTCTACGTCGCCAGTAGCTACAAATCGCAGATGTACCAAGATTCCAGATTCTGTTCCACGTTGAACTGGTCGAGCTTAGAACATCCCCTGAACTTCTTCGAAGCCAGTACCTCAGATGGAGCATTCTGGGCCACTTTTCAGCTGAAGCTGACGAAGCGTCCTAGATGTTTCGTATAAGTGCATCCTGCAACAAAGGAGCGATACTTCCGCAAGAGCCGTTCGCCGCCGCCTGCTGCCGCCTCGTGAAGAAAGCAAAGGGACCGCCCCGACCGCCCGAAGTTATGCGACTGCCGAGGGAGCGCTGAGGGAGTGCTTGGGTGGGACTTGACTAGCCAGAAGTAAGAGAGAGAACCCTGAATCCAGTAACAGTTTTGTTTTTGCAAGGCCGCCCCAGTTCAAGCACCACAGGAGACATGCCGGCACACCAAAAGTGCAGCCTTGAAGCATTCCTATCATAGCTTCTCCATTCAGAGTTCTTGCAAAGAAATGAAGGTGGCTGCTAGCTCAAGGGCCATCCAGGTCAATCCCAGCGGCCCAGGTTGGCTACCAGAGTCGGCTTGGAACTCCCACTGCAGCTTTGCCAGAACATCTGGCCACCTGATCGCTGCAGACATTGACAGAATCGCGGGCTTCCCCAACCCATGCTTCAACTCTGCCACCCTGAAATTGCAACTTGCTGGGCACGCTTGAAGCCGACGCCCTTTTACGCGGCAAACTATATCTGTGCACGAGCACAAGCAACTCCCTGCCCAAAGTCAGGGAATGGTTCTTGGGTGGGCCGTGCTGCCGATGTCCACGAGTCGTGCTTACATGTGTGAAGAAGCACCTGCCCCTTGGAAACACGTCCCAGTAAAAACCGAAACTACCGGTGAAACGGATCACAATGAGATCTACAAGTTCTCTCGAATCATCGAATCCGAAGCCCACTGGCCACAAACAGGATCAGGCTACAGACGTGCATGGTGGCGCGTCTCTTCGGTTCGATCTCATTGCTTCTTTGGAACGATCATCTCAGAAATCTCTTCGAGTCTGTCCTGCAAGGGCTGCTGGACTTCAGCATTCGGGCGGAAGTGTTTCGAGAGCCTGTTCTCGCGCCGCGGAACGAGCCAGACTACCAGCAGAAAGATACGGGGAAGAAGACACCTTTAAGACTCGGACCTTGCGCGAACACCATGAAAGTGCAATAGCCAAACCAGCAACAAGAACTTCTCTCACCCGGGCCTTCAAGTATGTCTCATATTCCAGAAGGTGAGAAGTCTGCCCTTCCAGCTGTGTCTGGAACCTCTTTGCCTCCTGCTTGAGAACATTCAACTGTGACTTCCGCCACTCCCTGAAGTACCTCGGCTACTCTCCTATGGCTTCGGCTGGACGTCTTGAGCTCCGAACAACAAATACTGCTGTATAAGTCGTGGCGCACCTTCATGGCACTGAGATTGTTGTTCTCTGTGTGTGTGTGTGTGTGTGTTGGTTGTTTGTTGCTGCCACAGCCACTGTTATTATTGTTGCTAGTGCTATTGGTAGTGCCACTGACATTGGTATCGTTATTGTTCTTGTTGTTGATAGTGGTATTGCGCAGGTGGTGTTGTCAATATGTTTGTTGTTTGTTGTCGATTGTTATCGCTCGCATTATCGGTCTTGCTGTATACCTATTACAAATCCATTTATCATTGCTACTACGATTACCCATATCATTATCAAGACTATTGTTATCATTTCTAGCGTTATTCTTGCTACTACTGCAAGTAGGTGGCAGTAGTAGTCGTCGTCGTGGTAGTAGTACCAGTAGTGGCACGGATAGCACTATAGTTAGAGCTGCCATTAAAAAGGAATGTACTTGTACTAGTACTAGTACCAAAAAATAATAGCAGCAGCAGCAGCAGCAGCAGCAGCAGGAGTAGTAGTAGTAGTAGTAGTAGTAGTAGCAGCAGCAGCAATAGCCGTGGCAGTAGTCGTCGTCGTCGTAACGGTAGCAGCAGTGGGCCAAGGTGCTCATCCCACGGAGTTTCCGGATACTCCGAGCCAAACCTGCATTAAAAGTGCCAAATTCCACAAACATCTGCACCAAAAGGCATCGAGATCCGACATAACAGCTCTTCTATGGCATCAAAGGAACTACCCATGGAAACAGATCAGGTTCTGAACGGCAGCCAGGGCACGAAATCTGGCGGACAACATCGGCTAAGACAGAGCCATCCTTGAACATGTCGAAATGCATCTGGTAGGCAAGTCTGGATGCCGCTGCTTCGGAAGGGCGCTGGTAGCGCCCGGAAAGGACACGAACCTGTGCGAAGTGGCAATCTGCTGTTTTTACACCAGGAACACTATCTGTGCTTGTCCACAGAAGCTCACACCTACTGCAAAGCCTTCTGCAACAAAGCCCCGGCTCGGGATAAAATTTGCCTTTAGGAGGACTAACGACTTGAAGAACTTCGCCTTTAAGAGTTCGCGGCTGTCAGAAGACCCCAAGATCAACAGTCGAGGCCCTGAAGGCCAAGCTCTACACTGAAATGCACGCGTGTTTAGGAGGCCTCGGCGGATTCGAAAAGGCGATCTATAGCTGCATCCCAAGTGAGGATGCGTCGCTGCTCCGGTGGAAGCGGCGTGGGATCACCTGTCGGGACCAACGGGTTTGAGAATCCGGTAGGAGGGCGAGCGAGGGCGAGAGAGGGCACGAGAGGGCGAGAGAGAGAGAGAGAGAGAGAGAGAGAGAGGTTTGTGCAGGGCAGTGCCTGCAGCCAAAGCAGCCTTGAATGCCCTCACAAAGCTGTCGGCATCGCCGATCTCGAAGAAGTGACATCTGTCCTCTACACGCAGCACTGCAATGTGGCTGTTTTAGTATGCCCGAGGCTGAACTACACCTGCTGGGCAGCTTACAGGACCTGTAGCCCGGGTTCTGCAAGAAGGCTCTGTGCTGTGAGCAAAGGAGGTTGGATGTAGCTGCGGTGTCCAAGAATCGGCGGGATTTCGAGACCCAGACGGAGTGAGCTCTCAGCGAATACCCTGCTGAAACATGTCCTCTGCCTCTCAACCCACACTCGACAGGTAACAATCGCAAGCCAATAAACCTCAGCCCGGATGGTAGAAGTGTAGGGGGGGGAGGGGGTTGGATGCAGCCGAAGCCTTGAACTGCTCGAAGAACCGGTTGGAGACGTGGCGCGCCAGCACGAGGTGCTTCCCCATGGCAAGCGCTTCCACGCTCACGGTGCACAAGACGTCGGTGGTGGATGGGTTGACGAGGACACCATACCTTCATTTATGGAACTCTAGAAAACCAAAGTGCCAGCTGTCCCGGGAATCCCACAGAAAACTCAGAAGCATCTTCAAAACAATCGCAGGTGCCCATGAATCGTCTCGTCTGCATGGTCGATACCCGGGTTCATCTTCAGCAGTGCTCCGTTTTCAGGCAGAGATGCCGCCTCCAGTGTGATACCCTCGCCATCCGGACCTGTCGGTGGCTCTGCGGCCAGCAAGGAACCAACAACAACTTCCCGCAAGGCCCTCGAAACTGACACCAGGTCACCAGCCTGATCCATAGCCATCCTGCAAGGCTCATGGAACGTGCAAGTGCAATAGCAACTTTCAGTGCAGTTTCGATGGCAAGAAGCTGTTTCATGGAGTTTCTCAACGAAGCCAAGGCTCCACTTTGATTCCGGCCAGATCGGACCCAGCGGCCACGATGAGGTCTAAGAGCTCTCGCCAACCTTTCGGATAGAGTGCCTGCCGACAGGTTGCTCGGGGAGCCACAGTGCAGTGCACAGGGTTGTTTCCGCCACGTTTCAAGGAGTTGCTGTTAGGTCCGTTAGGTTGAAAGAAGACACAGCAGACTGGAACTGGAAGCGTGCACCGGATCGGTCCACAATGCTCTGTGGTCGTCGTCGTCGTCGCAGCACTAGCAAAGCAGCATCAGCAGCAGCAGCAGCAGCAGCAGTGGTTGCAATGGACGTTCATGAATCAGTCGACGAAATTATGGCTATGCCAGGTCTGCACAAGAACCAGCGCAAGAACGACAACGAAAACAGCACCAACACCAACGCAGCAGCCGACACATTTTGCGTTGAACCCGAGACGAGGCAGTCTTTCTGGCCTTGCCCAGGTAGTAGGCACGAGCTGCACCTTCTCTTTGCACATGGCTCCTGCCCAAATCTGCGCCGATTAATGTTCCACGAAAATGCCCCACTCTAACTATGCTTCCTGCCACGCACCCTGTACCCAAACAAGCCCGTGAGTCTGACAGCAGGTAGCACGACGAACCGCATTTCATAGGGTTCCGATTAATGCAACAACGTTGACAGCTGGACAGAGCACGGGAACACTCACGAGACTCTGCCACTCCTGTCACCGATTTCCAGGAAGTCAGATCTGACTCCGTGGACGTTGCATGTGACCTCGTTTGGGAGAGGCATGATGGTGTCTGAGAGCTTGATGTTCACGTCGCAGTAGGCGCTGCAGACGATGGTCGAGGCTGTAAACACCGAAGCCTCCTTCAGTTCCACAGGCATTCTTCCTGCTACCCAACTGCTGGAGGAGTTGACGATGTTCATGTAATCCGAATAGTTCGTGTGCACAATTCCAATAACGTGCCGGAACAAATTTGGCCAGCGCTGGCCATAATGAAACCAGCACAGGTGTTCTGGCTCCTCAAGAATTAGGACATCCTTGGGGTCGGTGTCCGGAAGGCCTTTCGTGCAGTCGCCAGTCGGAAAAATGCTGCCCAAGGATACCACATACTTGGCAGGGTACCATCGGAACTTGAGATCGACCTTGCGCAGGTCCACCTTAGCTCGCTCTTCACACCACTCTCGCACGGTCACCTCCTGCTCCTCAGGGCGCTGAAAGCGCACATCCTTGGCAAAGACGCAAGCCTGATCCTCTTCTGCCTCTAAGAACGGCAGGTACAGGATCACAGGCTTCCCCCTCTCGGCCAGGTAAAGAGCCCTTAGGAGCGGATTCACGGCAGTGCCTGTGCGCCAAGGGAGCGCTGCAGTCGTGATGATCGTGAAGTGGCGGCCCGGGCTATTCAAGTTCGAAGCTGCTGTGCAAGCTGGAACCGGCCCCAAGGAGAAAAGTGGAGATTCTGCTTCCGCATCCAGCAGAGAGCCTCCCAACTGCTGCACAATCCGAGCATTCTTGTAGCTGCCCAAGCTGCTTGAAGACGCCTTCGGCTTTGTGCTCACACGCGCAATTGCCTCTCGCTGCTTGGTGGCCTCTCGAAGCTGCGAGTATGCGTTAAGGGACAAGATGGAACCAATGAAGCCACTCACGATCGAGATGAGCTGCTGCAGTGTCCATGGCTCTTCAGCCTTTGCTGGCGAGTGGGCCTCCGCGAGCGTGACATTCGCGTCGTGGTCCTCCCATTGCGCCAGGCAGCGGACGCCGGGCCGCCGCGCTGCTCCGAAGCCTGGCAGCCGGGGCCGCGCTGGCCCACCTGCGCGCCTTGGCGCAGGCAAAGGGGCAGCGGCCCAGGGCGCGAGCGGCGCAAGCGGCGCAAGGAACCCCCAATTGGGGCTCATGGCCAACTCAAAAACTCGCTTAAGGAAACGTCAATCCTGGTTGGTCCTGTGGTTGAAGAAATAGTCTGACCCCTTTGTCTGCAAACCTCAGGCTCTACACCTAGGCCAAACAGTGCCGCGCACAACTGAAGCGCTCTCTTGGAAGCTCACTCGCAGAGGTCAGTGCGTAGCAGGCTGGCCAAGCCGAAAGCGGATGGTGCAGTCAACCCAGAATCACGTTCGAAGCACAGGGAACATGCACTGAAGCGACAAAGCAGCTTCCCTTGCACAACTAACAGTGCGAACACGAGAAAGGGACAGGTACTGGGCATTCTCGGCATCTGCGAGTGGCCGTGCTTCACTAGAGAGTCAAGCACGCGACGCTGTTCCTCGCCTGTGTTTCCATCCCCTTGTAAGGCAAAGACCTGTCTGGCTGCTCCGCCGGATACAAAGTGCGGCGAAACTCCTTGCTCTGACACTCACCCCTCTCAAACCTCGCATCTCGGGCTTGATGACTTGCCCTTCCGACCTTCTTCTTATTGTTATACTATCTTTATTACCATGATTATTGGTATTACTATATAACTATTATGGTTCGTTTTTATTTTATTCAGGCAGTCCTTCCCAAGGTTCTCCCGATCATAGAAATCGAAGAAGTTGAGAACCTCGTCTTTGGCCTCCTCTTTACAGTAGCAGTCCATCCCAAAGACATAGGGTCCATCCGAGGACGCGCGTTTACGCATCCACTCCACCAGCTCGTAGAAAGGACGGTTTTTCCACATCCAATCCTTGTTGCAAACAAGCGCCCAATCACCAACCATATCGTTGTTTTGCGCCATTTTGTCAGATGTGGTTTTTGTCAAACATGTGTTGAACAAGAACCCTGCTAGTGGCTTTCCTACAGCTGATGTCAAAGCTGTTCCTTTCAAAACGAAGCTTTTGATTTCCGGCGTTGATTCTTCTGTAAAGCATGAATCAGCGTCGTGGCTATTATTCATGGTGTTTGCCAACGTCTTGCACAGTAGAACTGGCGAAAATCCCCGGCGGCCACAGCATCTGCAACGATCGTGGAAGTACTGGCGGTAGCAACAGCAGCAACCACTGATAACCACTGGCAATAGACATGCACATTGTCATGGCAAGGACAATCAGACCGGGCATGGTTGTTTTTCTTGTGCTGTGGGTTTCTCACCGTATGCTCCCGGCTTTTGCTTATGCTAACGGTTTCTGCCCTTATGCGAACCGGGCTCTTCCTTATGCGAACCTGGCTTATCTTTATGCGGACCTGGCTTTTTCTTATGCACCCTGCACCACCTCAAACCCTTTTGGAACCGGCAAAACCTGATTTTAAATATTCTGTCAACACCGAGGCCCCTGCGACCTTTTTCGAAAGAACCCCGCGCTGTTTCAGGAACGATTTTTGGCTGGCCTTAACAGGCAACATCAGAAGCCAAAAACAGGGCCGTAAACCTGCTTTAAATTGAATTTGCCGTGGCTCGACAAGCTCGACAAAATCAGGCTTTCACCCTCAAAACCAAATCCCGAAAATCCATGCTAGCTGCGCGAGCCCCTGTGAAAAATGGCTTCGATCCGGAGATTCCTGAAAACCCCAGACGTGATTTTAGATTTCTGTCAAACCTAAGCCCGTCCAAGCTTTTCGAACGCGCCCCGCGCGGTTTCGGCGTTGGTTTCTGGCCCACTGCCAGGTGGCCTTAAGGGCAAAATCCGAAGGGACGTAAACATGCTTGAATTAATAAACTGCCTTTGCCGTGGCTCAACAAAACCTAGGTTTTGACCCTCAGAAAATTCGTTCGAGCTGCCTGCACCCCTCAAACATGGTGCTGATGTTAACAGTTCTGACAACCCTATGGAACCCGCAAAAACCTGATTTTGGAAATTCCGCCCAAACCCAGGCCCCTGCAGGCTTTTTGCGTAAGCGCATGTGCTGTTTCGGGAACGGCTTTGGCCTGATTGACACTCACACTCGGACAAGCTTGGCAAGGTTTGTAGAGATACTGAGATACTGGTCAAACGATTCATTGCCTCGCCACGTACGACAGCTGTCAGGTAGGGCTAATGACGGGACAGCAACAAGTGTACAACCATAAAATGAAGCCCATCTGACAGCAGTCCTCCACTGAAGCAAACGTTCTATACCCGAATTGTTTAGGGTTCCTGCCTTTTTACCCGGGACGTTACAGAGATTTTCCTTGACGTGCCACATCGAAGGCAGTAGATGGCCGGTTACAACACCCTTCCTGCAACCTTAAACCGAAAATCCGATGCCGAAAACTTGGGAACGTATTTGTTCATGGAGGCTAGTTTTCCCGCTATGTTTCGTTCCTCAAGGTGATCTCTTCGAAAACATAGGCATGATGACTAGTTTTTTCTGTAGCTTATAGAGTTTATTCACTGGCTTGCAGCTGTCGGCGCAGATACACAAAATCCATGCTAGTTTCGTTCTGCGAACACAATCGCACACGTGACATCATGCTGTCGATAGAACGGCCGGAAAATGGCGACGATTTTGTTCCTCGGGATGCGCTTCAAACACCTATTTAAGCGTTGCAAAGAAAAAAAGTCAGGTTCGCGTACAGGCCAGTATTTAAAAAAGTCAGGCCCGGGTAAACGTGGCCCATCCAGCTCAATAAGGCCCAGTCCCGACCGCCGTCCCACTTGGCCCTTGCACCATGAGCTCGAAAACAGACGCATAAACAAAAAGTCAGACTCGCACTCCGGCCAGCATAGAGACAAGTCAGGCCTGGCTAAATGGGGCCAAAACCTCGGCTCAGTGGGACCCAGCCCCCCCCCCCTCCTACGTCTCATCTGGCACATGGAGCATACGCAGGAGACGGGGCAGCATAAAAAATAAAAATAAATAAACCCAGCCCAATCAGACCATCACTACAAAATCAACAATAACGGCAGAATGGTGCTGGTCAGGGCCACGCCTGTCGGAAGACTACTCATGACAGTTGGAACCGGGTTAATGATGGCAATACGCAACATGCCTTCGAATGCAGGAACCGTTCTTGATGGTGTCAAGATCAACCAAGCATCCGGAAAGCGAGTGGCGTCTGGAAACATATTGCTCTTCTTCCGGTGCACGTACTGGTTCACGTGCCACATGAAAGTCCAATCACTTTCGCACAAGATGATGTTGAATCCCCTGGTTTGCATCAAATACTTGGTAATCCTTGGATCACGACCAGGGGCAGTGCGACGGCCACTCACCCTTGAAACTCCCATGCTGAATGATTTTAATCTTAAACGATTCAAGCTTTCCTCAACTCTTCATCCGTATATCTCAAAGCCTGCCGGACGGAGGCACTCAGCCCGGATCTGGTAAAACTCCTCCGTTCCATGCGTGCACTCGCCCAAGAGCACGGTGGTGGCTGTCTCTGGGATGGAGGTCCTGTACAGCGACCGGGTGATACGTCTTAACCCAAGTGTAGGCCTGTATGCTCGAGACTGCGGAGCTTGAGCAGGCGAGTGAGCATGGACGAAAAAATCGACAACTCTTGGGCGCATGTTGATCGATCAAAGGAACTTCCTGTTGAAGCTCACGACTCATGGGCGGCTTGTGGAGGAAACTGCGAGCCTGAGCGACTCGCCCAGCCGCCCTCCACAGTTTTCCGAAAAGACAGAAACTCCAAAGCCCCAGAAACCACTTTCAAGCGATCTGGAGTGGCTCGGCGGATGATCGCTTACTGGGTGGTCTCCAGCCCTCTGCGCAAAATGCCCAACAAACAAAAAATCCCACAGAATAATCCCACTTCTACACTTCCAGCTCCTGGCCAGCTCGGCACCATCTTCGAAGGAGCCAGGGCCTAAGCCATCATCCACTGCTGGCATGAGCTCCTGGCGAAGCCCGTAGGCACAGCGTCACATCCGTAACCCCGAAACCTATAAGCCTAGCCGACGGCTGCACGGGCACCATCCAGGGCAGGAAAGGACCGAAGTGGAACCGCGAACAAACGGGTATATGAAAATATCTATGTTGTGCTCGCAAAGTCGGCTTCAAAACTGCGCATCAGCCGAGCTGATCGGCTTTAGGGTTTAGGCATTTTTTGACAGGGCACGCTGTGGCGCCGCTCCGATTTAGGCATTTACGGGTTTAGGGCTTTCGGGTTTTGTACAGTTTTACTGATTCTTTGCATTGCGGAAGTCAGTGTTCAGGCGATTGCACAAGTCCTGATGCAAAAAGGGTTTAGGGGTTTCGGGCTTAAGGGCTTAAGGTTCAGGGTTTACAGTAGGGGGTTTAGGGTTTGGGGGTTCAGGGTGTAGTGTTTAAGGTTTAGTGTTTAGGGTTGATCGGCTGATTGGCTGATCGGCTGATGCGCGGTTTTGGCCCGAAAAGCCACACACACGGAACATTTAGGCTTTTTGGACTTGGTGATCTGCCAAGTTCCCGAAGCCTGTCAAGAAACGAATGTTCCAAACGCTCACAGGCACTCCTGCTCCAGCTCCGGCCCCACAAACACATGTTACCGGCTCGAGCCAATCAGCAAGAAACCACGATTCTTTTGCAAGATTTTTTCCTGCTACCGCATAGTGGAACCTGTCAACATCCGATTCAAACCAAACCAAGGCCGACACATTTGCAAACAAAGCTGACCTGGAGCGCCAAGACATTCGATCATGGGCAGTGTGAATCGGACCCGAGGCTCCTACTGAAGCTGCTCTACGTCGGGAAGCCAATCTTCAACATCACAAGGCCTGAGCAAAACATTCAGTCACACCACCCCTTCATGCACGAACTACGGCGCTCTACCCTCCAGGCCCTCTGCCCACTGATGAAGCGGGCAGCTGCGGGCGTCTCGGTCCTTGGCAACACGGGCATGGACAACAGCAGTTTGAGTCAATTAGCTATTCTGGGTCCGGCACTCTGGAGCCACAACCACACTCGGCAGCTGCTGACGATAGGCTGTTATGCCAATGGGATGGCATACCAAGAAGAGGAGACCTTCAAGCATGCTCGCGTGGCAGTGATCCTTCCGACTTTTGCCAGTTCATCTGAATCTTCAGTTCTGTCATTGAACTGGACTTCTTGTTTCCCCTTGGGCGAGGTGAGAAAATATCTCACATCGGGTTGCTCAATCGTGAGTCTGGCAAAGCTGGCCAGCCCCGAAGCAATCCGGTCGCAACCCCAGCGATCTGCCTGATGTGAGCATGATCGACTGTATGAAATGGGCACCGCAAACGCCCGACCTCGCAGCAACCCAACAACACAACTCAGAGCTTTGCATATTCCCCGTGCTTTGCCCCGCACACTAACCGCTTCCAAATAAGGTCCGTGCGATCAATTCGCAAACGACTTGGAAAGAACACACGCTCCTTGAGCATCGCTACGATCTTCGGCCGCCCATATTGCCGGAGCCCCACGGCCACAACGGGCAATGTTTAAATCAACAAAATGCATGAAACTGTGAGGTAAGAAAACGCAACATGAGCACAAAGGGACACAAACGGCGACAATGCGCAGTAACGTTTTCTTTCACCTTACGCCGTGAATTGCGCATGCTTGCAGGAGCCATGGGCGAGGGTTGGAGCGGCTTCGCCTGTTGGTCAAGCATACTGGTACGAAGGTCCCATGGGCATCGGCTTCGTGAATCAAGTTTTCTAATCCACCGGTCTGTGTTTCATGCCCGCTTGCTGTAAATGAATTGTCAATCCATCATCTCGTGACATTCGGCAAAGCTGTCTTGCAGGCATACCATCGGCTCGTGTGTCGACTTTGGGGTTCGGCTACGAGGCTTTGTCGCGTTCGCCGGTATCCTTGTTCTTGCTGGCGACTGCAAGCGTATTTATCCGAGCTTGGGGGGCCCAGGATGTGAGAGCCCCGTGAGCCCCAGATTGGGTGAACTCAAGCGTGCACTCCGCCTGAGTATCTCCTGTTCGAAAACAAGCACGACACGCCTCTGCACAGCCAGTAACTAAGACTCAGGGGCCGCGGGGCGATGGGCCAGAAGGGGCATCGTAAGATGCGGCTAAGTCTTTGACCTAGGGTAACACGGTCCACGTGGACACGACTTCCTAGTCACCTATGCCGACCACTTTGATTTGATGGTGCTGACGCGCCTTTCCGAACGGGGCAAGAGCTCCTTGTTTTTCATCACAGTTTTTGCGAACGGTACGAGAGCGGTCCCAGTGCACCTGCAGTCTACGTGGCGCGTGCAGCCTACCAACGTTCGTCTTGCGAGACCTCATGCACAGCCAGCTGGCCGGCGGCAGAGGCGACAGTGTCGAGGGGGAGCTCAAGCACAGAGCCGCCGAGTGCCCTCTGCGCCGCGACGGCGATGATGCTGCTCCAACGAGACACACAAGCCGCACGCAGAGCCAACCGAACGGCTGTGTGCGCACGCCCAGCTCGCGACCGCGCGAGGAGCTTGAGGAAAGTTGTGGGCTCGGGGCCCCAGCGGCC